>VZSZ01003862.1:338012-389538 GCA_013398815.1 Ibidorhyncha struthersii
TAAATTAAACAGGTTATGTATAAACCATGTCTTTTTTTTCCCAGCTATGGCCTGCTAAATATTTTCAGTATTTCTAAACAGGAAGAAATAATGACTCCTCTTATAGCTACTAACAACACAAAAAAAACAACTGATTTACGGCCTAGTGTTTTTTATTGCAAAGAATTGGGCTCTATATTTCAAAATTCTCTGGCTTCTATATATGTAAGAGCAAAGAAGATAAAACAGACTGACCTTTAGATCATTAAGACCCGTCCATAACATGATTATTTGACTAATCGTCTGGAGATAAGACAAAATAAAACCACGTTCTTCTTCACTCCCTATGTCAAGAAGATGCGCCCCTCGTGAAGACATTTCACAGATTTGTTGTGCCACCTTCCATGGCTTGCTCTCCTTACCCATTCGATAGCAGCTGCTTTGGAATGCCACCCACCCCTGGGAACAGGTGCCTATAAGTGAATAAGGAGAGGATTTTAAAGATATTCTATACTATTCATGGCAGTGGTACAGTTCAAGATGTTTTATAATTACGCAGACATTTTGATGAAGCTAGCATTAAATTAAGTCACGATAGCAAACACGAAAAAAAATCAGTTATTATGAATCAACCCTCCTTCAAAATCCTGAGGGTCTTAAAAAATCTGACTGCCTGAACTAAGAGTATCAACTACAACCCACTGAAGCAAAAAAAAAGATCCATTAATTTTTATCCTACTCTAGGAAAAAAAATTTGTTCTTTAAGCTTAGTTTCTGATGGTTCATTTTTTGTTTTAAATTTGAAGATAACAAGTAGTTCTTTATTAATAGTTTCAAGTTTAGGAAATTTTTTTTTTTTGTTGAATTTGAACCTCTATCATCCTTTCTTTCGTGTTCCTAATTTGCAAGATTTCAAGTTGCATTATCAGAGTAGCACATTTAAAGGAATGAAGTTACACACAGCATCCTCAGAATCCAGCCTCCATCAAAGCACTTCTAACAGAACAGCACAGCTAGGTGCAGCACAAAACCATCACTTTGAATGCTGGCAAAAAGTGTTCCAAATCCCTGTCAAATTCAGGATCTTCCCTGCCTTCTCATTTAAACTATGTAACAAATTTAATCCATACACTTAAATAATTACAATACTAAACCTCAACATTCACTTGACTCTATTTTAGACTGCAAAAAATGTGGTTAGCTTAAAATATTTGCACAAAGAAATTTGAATTGTTGCTCCTAAAAATACTAATAAATATTAATTAGAAATAACCTTTCTATGACATTGACATTCAATTTCTTTTGGCTTTCTAGAAATTAAATAATCCACATCTACTAAAAACTGTAAAATGGAATACAAGCTTTTTACAATTTACTCTTAACTCTTCTAGAAAATATACAGTGCTTCCTTGCATTCACTGTGACTACAACAAACTCTAATATATACCTGTTTCAGCTTGAACATCCAGGGACTGAGACACATTTATAAATTCCAGATGTAATTGTTCAAATATAAACGTAAATGTATATAAGGTGGCAGGTGTCAAATTATTCCATACGAAAAATCCATTGGGTTTTTTTATAATCTGAGAAGTATCATTCAGTGAAACTGCAACTGAAAATTCTTTGGTCATTGTACTGCAATTAAAAGACACTGTAGTAGCTGTCACGAATGTTTTGATGTCATTTTCTGAAATTCCACCTAGTGGACCAAGAAAAAAATAAATATGGTCTTTACCATGAGGGAATAATTAGCTCAAAGTTTTATTGCATCAATGTTACTATTTTTTCTTTTAAGAAGTGATGAGGGATACACACAGTAGGGAAAGAAAGGTAGTGTCAAACCAGGAAATGTCTTAATGAGCAATTAAGAAAGTCATACTCTATTGCCATGGTATGTAAACTTATGTCTGAAGCAACCAGAAATAAAAGTGCACAGTTTAAGGAGTGTTTAACTGTAGAAGTACATACTTTGCTAGAATATCAGTTAAATAAAAGATGTCACGTTAGTAGCATAACCATGAATTAACTATTTCCTGTGGCTTTTCCTGAACATACTTTCAGCAGAGTCAACGGCTGCTGCAATGTTTTCAACAATGTGTTTTTCCCAGTGATGTTGTTTGTATTCAGACCTGAGACTGTATTCCAAAGCTAGTATGAGCTTGTCGTGTACAAAGGTAATGCTACAAACTATTTTAAAGCAATTAACAAAATTAAGATTAGAAAGCCCTTTCATTTTAGTAATTGGTGGGACTTGTGGTCCTGAACAGATTTACAGCTATCAACGATGTTTTTAAAAGTTCAGTGGCTAGACTCAGAGATTCTTATACTAAAAGTCTGCCCCATTTAGTCACAATACTAAGATCTTCAAGCTACTCATTAACATTTTTTAAAGAGCGACTGTCATAAAGTGGAGACAACAATATCTTATATTTAACTGATTTATTTAATTTACATAAGACAAACAATCACAACCCTATGTTGACATGAAATTGCCCGGCTTTAAGTAATTTCTCAATGGTCCTCTTTTATAAATCTCTTCTCCTAGAACTACTGTACTATAGCAAAGCCTGTAACGTCTAAAAATCTCCCAAACTTTTACATCACTCCCATATTGCAGAACTGTTACACTAACCAAACGAGTTATATAGAAACATTCCTTCTACTCTTCATGGTTGAAAACAGACATAGATGCAAAGTTTCTAAATATGTGTCTAAGATCAGGATTTCAACACCTACTTCTTTAATCTTCAGTATTCGACTAACTATATAGCGGTACCAAAATATTTTTGTGCTACTCTACTTACGTGTCTTAAATGATTTTACACTTAAGATTCGGCCATTTTTTAGGGATTCTATTGTAATATCATACTTCTTATTTTCCTCAAGCAGAATTGTAGTACTGACAGGTTTCTGTTCAACTTTAGAAATGTTTCTTACGTTCTGCAAGTTAAAAGAATTTCTGGATGTAGTGAAAGTAATAAAATCACAATTCATAAATGATCTTATGATGTTTTTTAAAGGGTATCTTATATTGCAGCACATCAAACTTAAGGCTGCAGTTAAACTGGAAAATACCCAACGCATTTAAAACAAAACCTTTTAGAAATCAAACTATTAACAAACATCTTCATATTAAAATCCCCATATTTTCTTTAAGTTCCAGAACAACCTGCGCTCAAAATAAGAACAATGCCCTCCCACAGAGACCTGAGGGTAGTGTCTGTGCCACTCCTGGCGAAGTTAGATTCCTCCTTCTAACCACAGTACCTTGAAGAACTTGCATATTCTTAACTTTGGACATATGCCCCTCTATCCTTATTCAACCAGGATATTCAAGGGTCCTTACTTAAGTCCCACTGGCTTCAGTAGGACTCTGTAAGAGCGCACATAAATGACATGAATTACAGAATTCAGTAAAATTTCTCCAAATTTTCTCTTTATTTGCTATTTTACATTATTTTTTTTTTAAACAAACACACAATGCTATTAACTACTGGTATCTACAGCTTAAATACATTTGGAACTACTTATCACTTGGATTGATGAAATTTACTTTTTGACTGAGAGCATCGGTGCACTGGTATGTTACAGTATAATAGTCTGGATCCTCTCCTTTGGGCAATTCCGTCCACTCCATCAAAACTGCTCTAGCAGGCTTTTTCACTTGGTCACAGTCTAGACTCTCTGAAACCTGTAACAGAAACATACGTGAATGCAACTTAGTAGAAAATGCAGAAAATGTACCTCTAACTAAATAAATTATGCCAATTTTAACTACTTTTACCTAGAATTTGTCAGCTAGCAACAGTTTTTATATGGACCAGTATCACTAGCCCTACTGTGTGATGCACAGAGGCTTCATAATTTTTTGAAAATGCTGCAGGTACAGGTTCTATTTTTCTTTCTCTCTCCAGAGGTGGCCAAACCATGTCAGTTGACCCAAACATGCCCTACTAGGAAAACAGAAATCTGTCATCATTTTAGAAACGAGGTCAGAGATTTCACTTGCAATGTACATACTGCAATCACAGTTAGCAGCCAGTCAGAAACTGGAAGTCTCAGTCCTATTCTCACATGGCATCACTTTCACAGCTTCCAAATATCTCAGAATAGAAACAGCAATCTTCAAGAGGTAAAGAAATAATTTATTAAACACTTCCCTACCAATCCAATTTAGACATGGCAGTACAAACTTTGTTCAGCATTTCAACTTCTTACAGAGGTCAGCTCATTCTAGACACAAGACTTTTGTATTTTTGACACTACCTTTTTTATAACTGTACCTGCCTTTGGAGGGCTTGGGCTCAGCTCTTTAGAGAAGCAGGTTCCTTCTGTGTTTGAATTTCATTTGGAACCAGAAACCTACAGGTTGCTTCTATCTAACAGGATATAAACCTGAATCGCACCTCTAAAATTCAGAGAAACTGGAGCATGTGATGCTCATTCCTATCACATAACATTTATTAAAAGATTGCAGTTCTGTCTTTTAAGTTACATTTTCATTTTCTTTATTAATTGGGATGACAGATAAATGCCATCAGTTAGCAATGAACTCAAAATGTAGTTCAAAAAACCAAAACAAACCAAAAATCAAACACAAACCCTAGTACACTAAAATAAAAATTAGGATTTTTATTATTATACTACTTTGTGTTGTCCTGTAAAGCAATGTAACACACACACAAAAAAAAAAAAAAAAAAAAAAACACAAAAAACACACAAAAAAACAAACCACAAAAAGCAAAACCACTCAGTTCTTTTCTATTTTTTAATACAACATACTCTGGAACTCAGTTTGGTTTCAGGTAACTTCCTTTAACTAAGGACAAACTAACAGCATTTTAAATCTATCAAGATCTTAATGTTTAGATCATACTTTTAAAAGTATAAACTTTATAAACTTTAACCTCTTTAAACCCTTTATAAGAGGGTACATATCACCTCTTGGAAGCCCCTGAATTGACACACTAGAGTAATATTGATGGCATACACAAAAGTGTTTAAGGAACACTTTTCCAGGAAAAGTAGTAGGCTTTTAATTGATGGGTGTAAAGCTGGCTTGCGTTCCCTGAAAACAATCTAGTCCAGACAATACAAAGAGTAGGAAAACCTGCTTTTAAAGATAATAAAAAAAAATGTAATTTTGCCAATAATTGAATTAACCATTTTTAATAATTTTCCACCATCGGCAATATTGTATGCCATTTTACTGTACATAAATACATAGTCCTAGATCTAAAACCAAGAATTAAATTTGCAAAGTGTACATAGAAATTTTACCATGCTTATATCTGATGAGAGGGATTTAGAACGTCCCTTTTTGTTGCCAGCACTTTGTAGGTACTTTTTAGGTCCTTACCCAGAGACTGCAGCAATAAAACAAAAAATTTAAAGTGACCACAAAGAGCTAAGATTCAAATCTGTCTTCAGGCTAGCTACACACCAGCCAGGAGACCTACACAACACTTATTGACTTCTGCTGTCAACTACTTCTCAACATATGACTGAAGTAGGCTTCTCAGTCTGAAAAAGAGGCACTTGAGGGGAAATACAGCAGAGGTCTATAAAATCTTAAGTAGCCAGAAGTCAGCAGAGATTGATTTTTCATTTTCTCTTCAACTATAAGAACTGTGAAGGGTAAAACATAGCTGGTATGCTCCAGATTCAAAGAAAACTAAAAGAGGCAGCTCTTCACAAAATAAATAGTTTATCTGACAAAGCTCAAAATGAGTACTGAAAGTTTCAATGGGCTTCAGGGGAGGCCAGACTAATTCATAGACGCAAACTAAACTGAAGGTCACAAAATGCACTGCAACTACACCTGTCTCAAGAAGTCCTTAAGCTGCAAATAGTGGGAAACTGACCCAGTGTAGGTAATTCTCGTATTATGCTGTTTTTACAGTCCTCCCCAAGGATCTGCTTTTCACTGCTTCTGGAGGCATGATGTTGAACTTGCCAAAGTCTTTATTTCACCCCATACCACAATCCTTAAGATCGAGGCACTCTCAAGCACTCTGAAACTGTCAGGAAACTTCCCTGACTAAGATGGGTCACAGACTGCTGCACGACAGCTTCCACAAAAATCACTTGTTCTCAAGCTCAATATTGGCCAATGCAACCAGACACTACCTGGATACTCTCAAGGAATATATTGGGAGCAGCAGCATTTCACCACCCCACTTACATGGCTCTCTTCGCTAAAGGAATGGGGTGATATTTGTATCAATAACTGCCAACGCTTTGAAATCATCTTTATTTGTATCAGTAATTGACAAAGCTTTGAAGTCACCTTTACTGCTAAGCCTGTTAAGCTATATGTAAAATAGACTGCACATACAAAAACTAAATATAGAGAAATATGGACAAGACTATTGCAAAGCATACTAGAAAATTAAGCAGAAAGTTGCACGTGGTTCATATGTATATGGTTCTTTTAATAACACTCAGATTAAACACAAAGGGCTAAGTCACAAATGGCAGTTTCAGATCAGAAAGAGAAATACCTTTTGCAGAAGTATGCTTCCTAAAGGCACAGCCAGACTATACCCCCGGGTACCAAAATAATGTTGAGTTTCCAGCATCACAGTGCATGTCTCTGCACTGTCCAAAGATGACCATTTACACAGCAATATGAGCTAGTTTAGGACTTAAAGATGCTGGGATCTCTTATTTCTTCTGGGGAACAACATTACACAAGAAGCAGCAGGTAATAAAGCAGATTAAAGATCTCAAGAGAGCTTCCAACAATTTAAACAGAAGGAAGACTGGGAATCTTCAGTAACAGTAACTGAGAGCTCCCTGTGACTGCTAGAACGACAAAAAAGCAGTCCAAATCACAAAACATCAATTTTCAATATTCTATTAGAGTATCTACCCATCTTCATCATAGGGAGTATTTTTCTTACCTTAAATATGTATTTTAATAAAATCAGGAGAAGAACTGCTTGATCCATAGAGAAAGAAAAGTTATAGTGCCAGCGTCTCTTATGTGTTTGAATCACAACAGCTTCAAAATTGTGTTAAAAATTCTAAGACATGAGAAAAACTAACACACGTATTTATGCTTCACACAGACACAGCAGCAGCCAATGGTGCACCCGAGATTCGCATCTTCCCCCTGGCCCTGCCTCTTCCCAGGCCTCATAAAGTTTCCTGAGATCAGCAGAAGGCTGTCCTTTAACCTCACTGAACTGCGGATGTGCCTGTTGTTCATCAGGCATTTAAAAGCCCCTCAGTGTAAAAACTGTCAGGGTTTTTTTTAAGTTTTACTGGTGATTAGCATATTGAAATTCACTGAAGTCAGCTTTACCCTTTGCACTTTCCCCAGGAGACTCTGGTTGTTTTCCACAGTACGCATTTCGAGCAAGTTGTCCCTTTGTCAGTGTTCAAAACAAGCCTTAAAACACTTTTCTGGGAAAGTATTAAGCACACCCGCAGAACCCACTGATACGTCTTGCCAGGGTGACCGTGAGGAATAAATATAAACAGTGGTAAGATTATGATAATTTCTGTTAAATTTGCTCATCAAAAGGCAGGTGCACGCCAGTACAGCACCAGGAACCGCACAAGCAGGTCTAAAACTGCTTACAGAAAACAGAAAATCCTACTTCTCAGCATACAAGCAGAGCCTATGGATCTCCTAACTGGCACACAATCCTTTTGCTAGAGGCCCTGGTCAATTTCCAGGCAGTAACTACAGCACGCCATTCCCGGGAGAAAGCCCTCCGGCACCAGGAAGCCCTGGGCACTAAGGGCCGACTGAAGAACCGCCGCTGGCTGCGGACGGCCGCCCCACCGACCCCCACGGCCGCCGCAGGCATTTTAACGCACCCCCATCCTGACAGGACGGATGACCCCTCCAGCCGGGCGGCCCAGCGCCGGGGGCAGCTGCTCGGCTTTGCGGAGCCCAGAGCCGAGCAGGCGGCAGCGGGGCGGCCGCCACCACTTGCTGCCGCCCCTGCCCGTGAGGGGCGACGACCTTTCCCTTCTCTGGCGGAGACGCGGGGGACGGCGGCCGGACAAGCCCTCCGCTCCGGCCGCTTTCCTCTCCCTCTCCTCGCTTTCTCTGTCCCCACCCCCGATTTGTTCTGGCTTTTCCTGCCCTTTCCTCGGCCGCTGGGCGGCGGAGGGAGGGTCGAGACGGCGGGAAGGAGCAGCAGCGGGTCCCGCCGGGCTGCGGGCGGCGCCGTGCAGCGGCGCCCCGGCTGCTGGCCCTCGGGTCGCCTTCACGCCGTCGCGGGGCTTCAAACCCGAAGCTTCCCGCTCCCTGAGGAGGAGCGGCTCCGCTCCCCGGGGCTCGCCGGGCCGGCCCGGAGGCGGACGTCTCCGCCGGCTGCGGGGCGGACCGGCGTGAGGGGAAGCGGCGGTGGCGGCGCAGAGCGGCTTAACGCCATCCCGCCTCTCAGCGGTGCGGCCGCGCCGCGGAGCTACCGGGGTCCCCGCACCGCAAACCCTTCGTCAAAATTAAAAAAAAATATATATATAGATATATACTGGAACGCTAAGGTAGATGTGAATGTCTGTACGGCGTCGCAGCCGAACTATTCCTGCAGAATTACCGGGGTGAAAGAAAAGGGGAGCAGGGAGAGAGGGGGGGAGCAGGGAGAGGGGCGGGCCGCAGGGCCGAGGGGCTGTGTGAGGCAGCGGCCCCGTCCCGTTGCCCGGCGCTGCTGGAGCATGGGTGGGCCGGTGGGGCGGGACCGCCGGCAGAGCTCACCTCGGCTCTTTCCGCTTGTAATAACCGTGTCTTTGGGGCTGTATAAACGTGTGCAATTTGGGGAAGCTGCTGCCAGGAGTAACTGGCTTTAATTTGCTTTGAGAAAAGGCTTTGCAGTTGGGCGTTGTAGCGTTTCCGAGCACGTGCGTGGGAAGTGTCGGTAACAGACGCAATCAAAGCAACTTGTGTGAAGTACTGTGTTGTCTCCTTTTAACTAGGTAGACTCCCAACAGACATTTTTGCATTCAAGATTTTACATGAAAAGGGTTCAATCAGTCCACGTAGGAGCAAAGCTGGTCTCAGAACCCATACAGATGCTCCCCAGTGTGACACCAGTTTCCTCACCGGTGAGTATCCCTGCTGTAAAACGCAGAGATTAGGCCCAGAGGAGAAACACGTATGGACATCGTCTCGCTGCTGGAGTCACTGTAAAGATCCTCCTCTACCTCCTTGGGGCAGGATTTCTCCTGATTCTCCTTATCAAGTTGTTGGCCTCTGTACACAAGTCCCACGCAAAGTTACCCCACGTAACAGCGGGACCACAGATTTATTTCCCAAAGGCTACTGAACAAGAACTTGATTCGACCAAAAACTTTGGGTGACATCTGCCTTTGGGCAGATTCGAAGCAGTGAATTCAGAGGTAAATTTGCCTCAGTATAATTCTCAGTCCTCTACCCTTCCCCAAATTAACCCTTTTAATAGAAAATCAGGTTTCCACTGTGCTCTTTGAAATTAAATCACTTTAATAAACTGGTAAAAATTGTTCACAATTATTTCCAGACAAAGTAGTTACAAAATAAATAAAAATTAGTGCCGCTGTATGTATGTACCATAAAAAATGAGCAAATACTGATACTATTTACTGGGGTGGTTTTTTTAGGTGCTATCATCACATATTACTTACATCTTGAGATATTATTTTGTTCTTCGATGGGTTGTTCCTTATTTTTCCTAAAACCTGTATCCAACTGAACTTTGAAGCATGAAATAAAGAATACAAGTTTTAATTAGAACTTTATTTAGAACTTCTAGTAAACAAAGCAGTCTTAATCTCACCAGAAAAAAATACCATTTTGAAGCTTTTGTGTTACCCATGCTCAAAGACAGAGATATTAAATCAAAAGCTGCTGCAATGAAACCCCTGAAACACTGAGTCAGTCTCTCTCTGAGAAACACACCAACATACGGAGCACACATGGGCGTACCACCTGAATGCTATTTTAGCTTAAGTGCCACAAGTTAGGTGCTGCCTATTCAGCTGTTTTACAAAGCAAATGTACTCCTTTTTTTTTCAGAGCACTTTCTAATCACCGACCTCAAAGGGAGGCTTTATTAATGGGGCCATTTTCGAGACAACAGCAGGAGCTGGCTCTTTTTTAACCTCATTAAATTAAGTATGCGAGGCACATTCCACCTTAATCAAAAGAACACTCCCCAAAACATAGCCACTTTCCTTTTACTCAGCATTTCTAGTGATTAACTTTTAATGTCATTAACTATTAGTTTTCTCCAGAATGCAAAATCAGTACAGAAGCAGCTCTTCAAGTTCCCGCATTCTTCATACAAATACTACTTGAAAAGTAGAAATTACATGTATAAGAACTTTTTTTCAGATTATGCTCTTTGAGTGAGATTCTCAAATCTCTGATCTTAGGGAATCTTTTACCACTGATTTTGACATGCATGTGACCACCTAATTGGTCTATATGTGGAATTATTTTTCAAAAAAGGCAGTTCTAAAATGGTCAGCATGTGGCTGCCAAGAACTAGTCAATGAATCGTATTTGCAGTTGCTAGAGGTCATTGTTCTTCAGCTCTGAATACGCCCTTCCACCCTAAGCTGTGGTGGCTTGTTAATGGTAATGGATAGGTAATTTTTCAAGTTTTCTTGTTCTGTAGGCAGCTTGCACATTCCACATGGCATTTAAAGCAAGGTTAGAGAAAATTTAGTACACAATGTTATGTACAGACCCTCTCGGCCATAACCTCAATAAAAGCCTTTTTTCTTTTGCATTAAGTGCTGAAGTCTATCCTGCGAAAGATCTTTTACGTTCACATCGTAAATGTTTTTTGAAAATATATTCCCCAGTGGTTGGGAGTGTGAAATCCAACCTAATCTAGGAAATACAGTGCCCATATCCCACTGTAACTGTAAAAATTTCCTGCTGATGTTCTGGCCTTCATGCTGCCCCTCTACAATCACTATATTGCTATAGTTATGTGTGACAACTCATGTTTTTTCCCCCAGTAGTAGAACACACATCTGTCGGATTTTTCCATAGGGCATACACCCATACATGATTACACCAGCAGCATAACCTCAAGGTAACCTCTGGAAAAGGATCTGATGGGACAGAACTTAACAAAAAATTAGTTCAAGTCAATGTTTCCTACTGCCACAGTATTCCTGCCTGATACCTACACATTTATTTGGCTTTGTTACACAAAGGTGAACCTCTATATTTGGAAATTGAGTTTGTCTTTTAAATTCTAAAAGTAGAGACGGACAAAAGAGAGATGGAAAGAGATATATGGAACCAATGCATAATAAAAATAAAATCCGTGCTCTGTAAGCGGAGTTTATCAGCAGTACAAAGGGTCATGCAAAAACAATTGAATTTGTGTCAGCTAGAACAGAGCGCAAAAGAAAGGGGAAAGGACCCACACCTGAAGCAGCATTTTGTGGCTACTTAAGCACTGCGAACAGAACAGTGACCGTTTGTCACCCTGGAGTGTGCTCTTGTAAACACCTCCACCTTTCAGTATATTAAGTGGCTTTTAACTATGTCCAAATGATGTACTTCAGGCCTGATCCTGCTCTCAAAAGAAACTAGTAACAAAGACCGCAGTGCAAATAGCTTTTTCACCAGTACACAGGCACGTGTATTTGGGCAGGTGTTGGCCTGCAATGTGGAAAAGTACTAAATCATGCAAATGTATTGACTTTTGCTTTCAGTTTTTAATATACACATTTGGCTGGCTAAAAATGAGAATATTAGCTGTCTGTATACCTGTACTCTATGTCTCAGAGTTTAGTAATGAAAACACACAGTAAGTGGCTTAAACCCAGTATTAAAAGCTGTGTTTCAAATTCTAATTGCGTATTGGGGCAAGAATTGGTCTTAAAAAATGACCTGGTAATATGGCAATGGAATTATAAAGGGCATATTATAAACAATACGGCCAAAGCCTTACTATTCTATAGAGGCATATCCAGTTACAATCTGATTCTAAGAGATAGGTTTATATTAATCCCTGGAAAAAAAAAAATCTGCATAGTTTTATGGATAAACCTTTATATTGTGGAATTCCTTTTGCGAACACAAGTAGAACAGAGCAGTGGAAGCGTAGGAGTGAAGGACAAGTGCAACCAGCTAGGAACGGGGGAAATGGCAGGGCACGGGAGGACTGCCGCGACAGGTGAGCGCTCGGTCACACACACAGCTTCTCCCCAGTTCCTCACATTTTCTGGTGGCAGTGTGGGAGTTTGAGAGGCATGCATTCCCAGCCTTTCCTTTAGGGGAGTAGAAATTATTCAATTCTTAGTTGCGGAGGGGGTAGAAAGGAGGGAACTCTGTGGGTATTAAAGCCCTCTAGTCAATAATAAACAAACTAATTAATTTTGGTATTTAACTAGGTTAGGTTTGAGTTGGATCAGCTTTCCAAACCAGCCCGCAAGACGCCTGCGCAAACAGGGTTACACGCAGTTGAAGGATGGAGGTTGAGGCAGGAATGCAGAGCTGAAGAGAGATGAGGAAACCAAGAACCATGAACTGCATGTACATATCTATTTAAGTTACAGACTGAGAAAATATTTGGATCAGAAGAGTCCTGCCTCACTGCAGGCTCATTCAAACCTCTCTGTTGCATGGCCTGTGAGGGCTAGTTCACATTATATAAAACATACCACATGGTGCCAGTGTCACCTTCATGGAGGTAACCGGGGTGAATGGCTGTCCAGAAAATGGTTCACAAGTTTTATTAGATGTTCACTTTCTGACCAGTCCAAAGCAGTCTGAATTTCAAGTTTAGTTGTAAAATGAAAGACAATCTTAGACCACATCCAGCTCTCACTGAAGATGTAAGGTTTTGCTGCAGGCTTCAGGTATGATCCTGGCACAGTTCCTAGTGATTGTCGCACTTAAAAAAACCCAAATTGAGTAAGTGGGAAAAAGCTTTTTAACACTGTTTTCCTATTGCAGGTTATCATGGACTTAATTTTAAGCATAACTGCTTTTAATTTCCAGGTTTATCTAAGATTCTGCAGTATTGTTCATCCATAGTGGCATAGGTAAATTAAATGCATCAACAATGATTTATTAGCATTCTGCAAAATAATATTTATTAATATCTGTTTAATTACAAATACAGTTCTAAATCTTACAAAAGCATATTGCTTACAAAAAGCACAGCTGTTCAATTGAAACACATCAGGTGTTTGGTCATTATGTGGAAAAATGCTATCTTGTAGGAGCTTCCTTAGGTAATTTATCAAATGCTAAATTCATTAAGAAGTTTTCAGCCAAACTCTCCTGATGCAAATATAGGATTCCTATCTCTATGTTAATAAATCAAAAGACCCTAAGGATTTATTTTTCTTTTAAAAGTTGTCCTTTTAATTTGCTGTTATGAGTACACAAACATTGTGTCTATGACTATGATTTTAATTTCCATTTCTGGCCTGCATGAAAAGTTTCCGTACACAAATTCCAACAGCAGTATCAGAGAATATTTTGGTTCTAGGCCCTAGTATATAACAGCTTGAAATATCTGCCATATAAATCATAAAAACATGCAAAACAAACATAGACTTTCTCAAAACAGCACTTTATTTTGATTGCTAGGTGATCACTATTTTTTATAATAGTTAAATATTTTACTGATAATACAAAGGATTGCTCTTTAAATTTTAAACCGAGTCACTATTTTTAAGGAGATGGATGAGTGCATCTTGTTAGTAAAGACAGATTTCACGGCATATGCTGCTTTTCTTTATAAGCTGTCAAACTGAATACAGCAAAAGTTTAAAGATTTGTCACACAAAGTAGCAAAATAGCCTTGATTTTTAAGTTTTTTTTTTTTAATTTTATATTGCTTATTTCTCATTGTGTAAACCAATGTAATAATACAGCCTTTTTGTAGTTAAATGATGACGGCTTGAAATAAAAACTGTTTGTCCAAAAGTTTTCAGACTTTTAGACAAGAATTTTAATTCTGAAGCAATTTCTGTAAGGAATATACTGGCCACAGTGAGGTCAATGGCAAAACTCCTACTGTCATCATTTAAACCAGTTTCATTCAGTGAGTTTATAAAGCAAAGTAGACAAACATAAATTGTATCCTTAGTTTTTAAGATAAGTTTATGTAGTATGTTTAATACAAGGGAGAGTATATTCAGCTTAAGGTGCTAAATCATGGACATTCACAGCCTGATTGGACATGAATAGCTCACATATGCCCTTCAAAACATATATTTTACCTGCATTTTTTTCTGGACTCAAAAATTATGAATCCTAAATTTAGTCAATAGTCCAAATCTCAATATTTTAAAAAAATTAAACAGGTTTTATGTATTTTGTAAAAATATACCGAACAAAAATCTTCAAACTGGAAAATAAAGGAAGAAACCTGTTATGAATAGTTAAAACGTGCAGTATCCTGTATTTTTAAAATATATATATACATCAAATCTTATTCTACAGCTAGTAGACAGTCAATTCCTTACTTGTGAAAACTGAAAAATGGAGATAAAATAGAATCCTTCATATCTGAAACAGCTTTTAGGTATGTTTAATAAAGGCACAAAAGCTTGAATTCTTCAGCCTTTGCCTAGTCATGCTTCATATTTATAATATATATGAAAATTAAACAAATGTCAAAAGTTTAAATATACCATTATGATTCTACTGTGTGCTGTGGAGATATACTACAGGTACTTACAGACCATAGTCATGGTGATTCTCAGTGACTTACAGTGTAATCAGAGTCTCTTCATTCACAACAGCTTAATGGACAAAGATAGACTTTTCAGCAATACAAAAAAATGTTTCGGTTGAACCCACTATTTTTTAAATAAATTAATTGAGTCATTCTCAAAACCCTAATATGTTTCTTTCCCATTTAAACATGGGACCAGTGATGGTTGTTAACTGGAAGTTTCCAAGTGAAAGGAAAAGAACCACTGAGAAATTCTGAACTTTGATATGTAGCCACAATCCAAAATTTTAAAACACTGGAAACGCAGACATTAATCATCTTTCAACAACTCATTGGAAAGCCAATGAGTAGAAATAAATGATGGCTAAATTATACCTTGTTCGAAAGGATTTATATTTTTGCTTGTATACATGCCAATATTTAAAAAGAAAATCTGAAGAACAATGAACAGTATAATCTTTACTAGATTTGTGAAAAGTTACATCATAAAGCATAATTGAGGAAATTTCATATTTTTTTTCCCTGCAGAGTACTATAGCCATCCAAGGTCAAAAAGAGAGTCTGGTGAAAGGAAACTCATTTTAATTCTTCAGATTAAGTCACATCCACAGTAATGTTCAGTTCCATTGGCATGAGCAGTCTATAGGCTCTTGAATGACGTACATAATTTCAGTGCCATTTCCTGAGCAGCGTAGTGGCACAGTCAGATTACGTGTTCCATTTTCGCGACAACATTTACAGAATCTTAAATGGCTATCAATATTGACATTAAAAATTGTTGCAGACGGGCACTTTCCATCACAAGAAGCGACATTTATCTATGAGTAAAAGAATAACTGAAGTTAGGGATATGAGATTATGTTATAAAGATATTACACTTCAAACTTTTTTGTGATTAAACACCATTTTTACATTTGAAAAGGACCCTGGTCTTAAAAATTATTTTGTCTTCTAAAATTCATTCATTCTAAGTGTAGACACATTTTTAGTATATTTTTTTAATTAAATTTTTTTTTTGTCATGTAATCATGTATTCTGTCTTAACCTTGAGCAAAGCGTTGTGCTGTGGACACCAAAATCTACCCTAGTGGATATATACCCTAGTTTACAAATGAATAACTTCAAACCAGTATAGATAAATTCATGTTCTTTTCATGTTCACTGCTGAAAAGTTAAATTCTTCTAAGCAAAATGAAGGAAAATCTATCCTTCTCCTTGAAGGTTCAAGAGGAAAAAGGCATACCAGTGCAAAAGCTCTTCCCTTTCTTATTCATACTGCTTGTGACTAAGGGCATACCATTAGCTGTGTTATCACTGTAACAGGTACATTCAAAAAGTAGTTGCACTAACAAACCAGCAAGGGCAGAGACTGGCTGTAAGATCATTTGTGCTCTAGGCTGAGCAGAGCTAAGCTTTCTCTCACTAATACATTAAGTGAAGTGTCTTGTTACGTGATATTCTGACAGAAAAGAAATCCATACTCTTTAATTAAGACTTACGCAGAGTCAATATGCTCTGAAATCGAGAACAGGGCTACTAGATGTAGTTCTTTTTGTGATAGTTTTAAATCTGATTTCTTATGCAAGTGAGGCATATGAAAGATGCTTTGATCCTGTCCCTTCCAAACAGCCTGTGAACAAATGGGCCATATCCAAACAAATTAGACCAAAAGGTTGCTCTTACAGCTTTCCTGAAATTTGACAAGGGGAAGAAAAAGACCTTCTGAAGCACTAATAATCTCAGTTATTAATGAATTAAATGCAATTATACTCAGCCCTATCTGAAGTTTGACAGCATTAATGTGGCCAAAGAACGCGTATGTAGTTCCAAACCAGCCATAGCAGATACCACTGTTTGATGGGCCAAAATCACACGACTGAAACAGAGTGCCAATGGTTTTGTAGTGGGGGAGCTGGAGGGGAAAGGAAGTGGAGCTAAGGCTATGAACAGAGATTTTGAGGACGTTTGCTGCTCAGACATGTCTTGCATTTTATAGATGGGGCTACACCAAAGCTGAGAAATAAGATGTCTTAAGCAGACCCATAAATAAATGGGATCATGAATTTATGATATGGAGACACATGCTATGTGGAGGAGAAGACACCCAGAGAGTAAAGGTCTTCAAAGAGGAATGCGGTAATGTTTCCATCACATCCTAAGTGGAAGCATTCCTACTCCTGTTTTAGAGTGGGGTGTTATTTCATGGTGAAGAGTTCAGTGCCTTTGTTAGTTACAAGCAATTATGCTGTGTACTTTTCATTTGAAGCCAGATGTTTTTCCAGGTAGGAGGGCTCAGTCTTTCAGCCATAGAAACAGCTAATTTTACTCCATTTACGAGTAGGATAACATTCCTAGGGTCAAAGGTCTGCTTTTGAGAAGATAGCAACATTTTTTGTTGCTTGCTGATAGCTATAACCCACTTCTTAATACTTGATGTGGTGCGCCATAGGCCCAGCATGAAACACAGGTCTTTTATGCTTACCGGGCTTTGGCTTATACAGTCATTTTTTCTTATGGTTGTCCTGATTGTCATTTTCTGGCAAATCCTTTCTTCCTTCTTGCCTGATAAAATACAGAAAATGCATACAGAATCAGTACACTTTTTGTACTGTATTTGCTACTAAAAAGGTGAAAATAAGAAAATAATTTTAATAATCAAACTTTGTTTTCATTAGTGTACACACTGAAATTATTAATTCCATACTTAAATAATGGTTTAGAAAAAAAATCTCATATATTAATAAACACTTCCTTTGCAGTATTACTGATTTTATAGCTGGCATGTATGAGGCATTAAGTGGCCCGTTAAGCTATACAGATTTTATAAATATTAGAATATTAATATGATTTTAAATTGCACATATGGCAAGACAAATAAAAGCAATTATAAAAAAGATGTCCCAAGTGATTTTGAATAGTATTAGAATTCATTCTGTTTTAATAGGAATATTGAATGTAAATAAGATTTTGATTCTGCATTTTAGAAAATTTTCAGAACTTAACATTTGAGAAGGTAAAGCTGTGAATGTGATTACAACCTTGATGCTATTTCGAATGTTTACATTTCAAATAGAACTATATCATTTCAGTATAGTTTTGAGAAAGATGTCCCTCAAGGAATCTTTGAAAGAGAGGGATGCATATATTTGCTAAATATGGTGCAGTTTTTACCACCAGAACTGAAGCATGTAGCACTGAGTCAGCATACCGATCTAGGACTAGGGAAATACTGCATTTTTAAGTACATTCTGGGAGATATTGATAGGGTTTTTTTGTTTTATTTTACAAACAAATCTGTACAGCACAAAGCCATTTTTAACGTGACAAAAATCATAATATAATACAGAAACAATTAAACGTACAATCTTTCATGCGGCAGTCCATATCAGTCTGTTTGTTATGACTATCTGTGTAACAGCAGTTATTTAGATCTCCAATTTCACTACCCATCAAAAAAAATTGGTTTTGCTCTGCAACCATTCTGGACATCCAGCATATATGATAATAAGCACCATTCAGCAGAGGTTCTCCACCTTCAGCACGTGCCTTCATGGTTGGGTATAGACAAAAAGAAGATTTTTTTCTGTCCCCCAGCAGCTTGTGAGCACTTTTATAAGACAGATGAGCTCTGAGTAACCAAGATATTCTGCAGCCGTAGTTCCAGTGGGTATTTAAAAATTAGCCTGGCTCCAGAGTGCAGCTAGATTTTAATCTGCACATTGCAGGATCAAACAAGATTCTCTTACTGAACTAGCAGATCACTGTACGATCGAAGCTGTTTTAGCCTACAGCATCTTGGTTATCCTTCCTCAGCAACACTTAAGAAAAATAAGTCATCTGGTATTTCCATCAGAAAGCGCTTGCCAGCATGAATATGTGTGGACAACGCAATCTTTGTACTTCTACAAGTCATATAGAGAGATATATGACATTTCAGAGTATAAGGTGCTGATGTCTAATGAAAACTCTACTACTATACTTTTCTCTCTCCCATCTTCAACTGTCATGAAGATCTGTATTCAGTATCAGGTGTGATTTTTTTTTTTCCCCACTCCTTACTTGAGTAAGGAGTTTCAGTGACTTACCTATCCTTAAAAGCAAATAATTCTGATCGTAATGCAACAGTTCTGTAACATTTTGTAATTTGTGGTGTAAAGAGTATTTATTAATGCGTGGTTGTAATTATATGTTTCCCCCCACCCCCAACATTTTCATAACTTTGTAAAACATGTTATTTGTGACAAAGAAGAAATACAGCATAAATCCATATCTGCAAAGGTGAGACCGGGCAGTAATGCACACTCTTGCTCTATTTTAAGGCAAAAACAGTTCAGTCATTATTTTCAGAGACCTGTGATCAGATTTAGAGTCTCTTGGTAACAGTAGTCAGGATGGTGGTGTTTTTTGAAGTAACATTTCTTATTACAGCTACCCTGTACAGTAAGTTCATGTAATAAAACTGATTTCAGAAATGAACAGGAGGAAGAACCATCAGTAGTATATACCATAAATG
Source organism: Ibidorhyncha struthersii (assembly GCA_013398815.1). Classification (NCBI taxonomy): domain Eukaryota; kingdom Metazoa; phylum Chordata; class Aves; order Charadriiformes; family Charadriidae; genus Ibidorhyncha; species Ibidorhyncha struthersii. The sequence goes on from VZSZ01003862.1 coordinate 357,162, forward strand.
GATGAACCTAATTCTGACAGGTGCTGAGCAGTGGACCCTAACCAGGTTTTAGAAAAACACCGTCTGGGAGGCCACCAGGGGATCAGCATCTCTCAGTATCAGGCCCAGCACCCATAACTGCATGGTAGCATTTAATGGTGATGATAGCTATAAGCATATATCAAGCAGTGCTCACACTATTATTAAGAAAAGAAAATACATTATTAAAAATAATACCTGGTTCACAATTAATACTATCAGTAGGCATTACTGGACTAATGGCAAAGGGTAATAGACCCAATCCAGAACCTGGCAGAATCATTAGGAATATAAGTTTCTCATGAAATAAAAACATTTTTATATAAATGACATTTCATTAATTCTTACACTGCCAACTGCAATTTTTCTTTTAGCAAAAGATGATGAGCTTTCCTGTTAGTCTTCCAAATTTAGAAAGTCTGCAGCTGCTTCAGGTCTCACTAAAGATGGCCTAAACTTTATTATTCTCCCGGTTAACAGAAAACTGGAATGATGCTTCCATGTAAACCAAACTTTTGCAATGAGACTCTCTATGGCAAGGTAAGAATTAAATATATGCACTCACTTTGCATGCATTGAATCAAGCTCTTTTGAAAAGATTATTTGTTCCCATTAAAACCCCAAGGTGTTACAAGCTCTATTTATAAGTACTCTTTTTAACTGCTTCACCACAGGGCACATGCTTATAGTTAAAAATAAAGCAAAATAAAAAAAAAGATAAAAATAGCATACAATTGTATGAATTATATCTGGTCTTTTAGCAGCCACCTCAGCAAGTTATTTCTGAAGTATAACAATGCCTTTCCTGAGGCCACAGAATATGGCCAAAGTTATAAATCTTCCTGGTCAACAGAAAACCAGTAGCCATTAATTCTTTAGACTAATTTTCTAAATAATGCCAACATAATTCGAGGGGGTTTAGTTAAATATTTTTCAACATAGCTTATCTCATTAGAGAAAGAATATTGATTAATAAGATTTTAGCACAATTCTGGTGTGTTACTTTGCTGATTCTCATTTTTTATAAAGTATTCTGTTGTATTAAAATAGCTTTTATTTTCTGTGTTTTGACTATGATAAAACAACAATACTTGCAGTTCACTTTCAAAGCTTTGTATAACTTGGAAACTTGAGTATTGTTCTGTGTTTGATAAATATGAATATTGCCCCTTATATTGCAAAGTTATTTACAATACAATGCACTTCTGAATTTTATTTAATAACTGTGCAATATATGGTAGTAAGTCCGTGACTTATTATTCAATATTATTAAGTAATAAAAAAATTCCAAAGGCTAATTTGCTTATATATTTTAACTCTAATGTTGAACACAAAAAAGGCCAAAAAAAAGGGGGGAGGATTTTCTGTGGCATTCAGCACCTTCTTGCTCTACACAATTAGTTTTACACAGCAGTGTTTTATTTTTATGTATATATATCATTATATACCTTCATAATAAAACCTTTCCTAGTCAAAACTGCAGAGAAAATCAGTTTGTTCTCAATCTACTTTCAAAATTGCATGACTTATGAAACCTTTATATAAGCTTGTGTCACAATTCATCATATTTTAAAGTTACACACTCAGAAAATGTGAATGAATTCCCAGATATTAAAAAGTTGATTTTATATAAGGATTGCTAACAACAATAACTTTTCCTCATTTGGGATTAAAAAGGTAATAATTCCAGTATTTTGGCCCTAGAAAATACATACTACTGATACAGAATAAATTGGAAAGTTTGGAGATATATTTCAAAACATCATCGAATTAGGAATCGTTTTAGGGGTGACAATCCTTATCTTTTATGGTGGAAATCAAACAGGCAATATTTTAGAGTCAGCTTAGCAGTAAAGAGAATGTTTCCATTATTTTAATTGAGATAACTTGTCATCTTCCACAGGTTATATTTGGAGAGATTTGGTTATACTCCAGAACAATAATGTTAAAAATCACCAAGTCAGCAGCCAAATGAAGCAAGACCTTTTAATAGGAGTAGTTAGGTAACTATAATGATTTTATGTGATTTGTGGGGGGACTGCATGCTTTTTCCTTCTTTATGTCCCAGCAGCTGAGGTTAAAAAACACAGCCCTCCAAAACCAAAGCCAAACTAGCACATATTGCAGCCTTTATCACTTACAGGTCTTGCAGCAGCCATCGTTATACATCTGCACAATTCCTCCATTCTAGGAAGATAAAAGGAGAATATATCAAAAAAGACTGTGCCCAATGCAGAGATGAATTGTATCTCAAGACATATCATGTTTTAAAGATGTACAACCAATAAAAGATAGTATTACTGAAATCAAGAGAATACAGATGTGTACCAGCTGAAGGTTTGGTTCACAAACTTTTTACAGCCTTTAACATTTAAAATGAAGTCATCACTGCTTATCTGATCTGCTCTCCTTTGAGTAAGTCACTTAGTTTCTATGAGCATCTTTTTATATCATCCGCTACCATCTCTTTTCCCACCACTAAGATTTATTAGGGTAGTTTAAAAAATTAATGTATGCAGCTTTGCTGATGATGTAAAAAAGGATTTATACTGTTCATATGCCAAGGAGAAAATTAATACCTAATAAGTAGCTCTTTACAAGATTAAATATATATGCATATATATACACACACTTTTGAAAGAGAACATTAACTGCAGAAATTCAGAACCAATTTTGCACTCAATTCTTTTTCTGAAACAATTATAGTCTCTTATTGTTTTCTTCTAAAGCTGCATCTTAGCAAGAAAGTAAAAATATATCAAAGTGAAGAAAATATCCTTTCGAAATTAAAAGAGAGCATGAGACGAGACTGTCAGAATCTGTTAGAATCTGTCAGAATGGGTGCAAGCTAGAAACAAATGCCCGCATTTTTAGTGCATAGCCCAGAACTGCATATCAAGCAGACAACTGACCATAAACAGCACTTTTAAAACAACAACAGACAAAAAACATTTTAAACTTCCGTCTTTTCATGCTAGCATGCATTTTTTAATCTCATTTCAGAAAAAAATATTGAAAAAGTTGTTCAAGAACTTCTTAAATGAGCACTTAAACTCAGCCTCTTAAATCCATATTCCTAAATTATCCTGAGCTGCCTGTCAGAAGAGCTTTCTCCTTGGCTACTGGCTCAAGTCTATGCTCAGCATCTCTGGAAAACAGGTCAGACTGAGTCAGGAAGTTAATTTTAGGGCTCTGTTCTTTAAAATCTTAACCATTATTACTAAGGGAAAATCCTAATAGATGGTGACAAAGGGGTTCCAAGGAAGAAACTCAAGCATAAAGTCAAAGTAGAAGAGGCATTAATTTTAGATAGAATGCCTTCTTGAGGATTGGAAGAAATAAGGACTTTTTTAAACAAACGCAATGGGTAAGTAGGACTTGAGCTAAATTTATAATCTGTAGTCAAGGCAGCACTGGTACTTACCCTCTCTACATGTATATTTCTTTTATTACTATTTGTAGTTTATATTAAATGTATGGTGTACTGCAAGTGCAAGAACTAGAATTATAAGAAGTATTATAAAGCTAGAGAAGTATTAAATTAGAAGTTAAAATTATAAACAAATATGTAATGTACGTGAAGCATCCACATTCTTCAGACCAGTTTATATGGATATGCCCAATTTACATTTTTAGATATATGATGTAGTAGATATCCTTTCATGTATGATAGATAATTTTTTTATGTTATAAAAAGTTTAGTTTAAGAGATAATAAAGTTTATATATACTCTGTCATCTTTCTAATCTTTTCAACATCTTAAGGAATTTTTAATATAGCCCACTTTTATATGCAGCATTTCTAGATTGCTTGATCCAATTTATTTAGTGTATGTGTACTACAAACTTGGCAAAGTGTTATTCCAAACTAAAGTGAGACATAGTGATTAGCAGTTTGTACAGTGGTATGCCAGGCGTGACTCCAATTCCACAGTAATTTAAGTGCAGTCATCATTAAGACCCAAAACAAACTTTCATACTCATCACAGATATTCTTCAGTCAAAAAGCAAACAGGAACAAAGAGAACAAGACTGTAAATTGTTTGCTTACATATTTTTACTTACCACTTTTTTAGAGTAAGGGAAGTGCATGAGGTACGCATGTGTTGTCAAGTGTAAGCCAAATTCCAGATCAGTTATTGTCACTTACCTCACCCAAAGTACAAACCTTTGTACACTCAGTGTCATTAAAAGGGGGACAGACAACACTTGATCCCAGTATGATGGCCCCTGCCGCAGTCTTTGCACATCTGTAGTTGGTGCAGTTGGAGCTCCAGGTGCTTCCTTCCTGAATATATAAAACAAAACCATTGGCAGGAAAGACAAAATATTTCAGCTTTATCTCCAACTCCAAGTGTTTTGTAAAAGTGGTGCCCTCATGCTGTAGTACCTACTGGAGTTGAAAGTTTGTTGCAAACCACCCATAGGCAGCAAAGGGAGAGCCCCTCTACTGACTACCAGTGGCTACTCCTCCCTGCAGCCATGGCTCTACTCTCCAGCATGCTGCTCAGTGTGGGCGTCCTAGTGCAGAACAAAAGGGCACTGCATCAAGGAAAATAGTCCAATAGTTTCTTTTGCTCCAGAAGCGATGGGAAGCATGAACTAAATCATGACCACATCTAAATTTCCTTGTATGTGGATGCTGGAACGCACCATCAGGATCCTGAACGCCAGTGCTTCAGTTTGCACGCTTCACTTCTGTAGAAACCAGAATGGGGAGAAGAATGGTCCTGGGAAGAGGGGGACATAGGAGTCCTGATGTGGACTCAGAAATGCCCAACTCATTTAAATCACAGTATATGACTTAGAGTTACAATTTGATCCCTGCCCTTCACTTAGAACATATCCAGCCTGAAGTAAATGATGACATTCACATATCTTTGTAGAAAATATTACGACCATTAAAATGAAATAAGATATTCACCTTGTGTGAAATGGCAGGTCTTTAAATAAACACACTTTTTTCCTATCATATACCATAAATAGTCCCTAAGTGCGTAACCAGCAGTAAGGATGTATGAAGCAAGACTCACAGCATGAGTTAACTAAGAAGTGACAGTCAGACACCTGTTTATCGTATCATTATGGTTATTTTCTATCTCTGCCTAAAGGCACTTACCTCATACAAAATTAGTGTTCCGTTCTCAGTATGAAAAGAGCAGGACACGTTTTGGCAGGTACCACAACAAGTATGGTGACTACCGGAAGGCATATATATTTGATGCTGGAAAGAAAGGAAAGTAAAAAAAAAAAAGAAAAAAACAAGTATTTTTTAACATACAGTACATGGCAATTCATTAATTTCTGAAACTGAAAATACCAAGAGAAACAATTTACGGAGGGATGGATATGTTTACGTATGCTATTAGAAATTGCCTCTCAAAATAATCCTGCAGGCACAAGATACACATCATCACTGTTAAATTCTCAAGATCTTGCTGAGCAAACAGGACTAGCAAAAGTCTTCACTTTGACTTTTATCCTAATTGTGTAGTTGTGCTCACAAATTGCATCATTCCTGTATGTTAAGAATACTCACGGCTTCACATTGCTGGGAACAGTTCACCATTGTGAAATGCATGGCGTTATATCCCGTGATCTGATCTTTTTCTTGTAAACACTGTACAGTGTAACAAAGGTCTCCATCCAAGTACTGAACCACCGACTGCCCAGGATTCAGTACTGTGACCTCTTGGAAGATACAGACATCATCCTTTTCTAACACCAAAAGAAACAGATGTTACCAGCGGGGGAAAAGAAATAATCGTGAAGCAAATTATCAAAGTCACTGAAGACAAAAGTAGGGCAAAGTCCTATGCTCTGCAAAAGTTTTCTAACTTTTAGACCCGATTGATTTGAGGGTTTAACTACCAAATGGGGGGAGGGGAGGAGGGAGTATAATTCAGCTTAAGAAAATGCTACAAAATGCAGAACTGCCTAAAATTGGTACTGTTCCTACTATGGAAGTAAAAAAAAAAAAAAAAATCTGTTGTTCTTATTTTTAAAGAGTTTTAATATTTAACATTGGGCTAAGTACACTATATGAATTACTCTTCATCACAAAATGTAGCTTTTCTGTCAATTATGCTAGTATGTTTACAATTACCTGTGGGAAAGTAATATGCTCAAGTTGTACTCTGTGTGCGTACTTTACTCCCGGAGGCAGTTTAGCCTGGGCTGCAGTCGGGATTGCAGCATACCTCAAGCACCTCCATGCACAGTGCAGCTGAAATTTAGTCTAGGTGGGGTAGCTGAGTGAGGGAAGGGAGCAGAGGTCTGATCTGAAGACTGGGCACCTACCCTCGTGCTGGCTGGGCAGGTCTGTTGCTCTGGTGTGAGATGTCATCTCATTTGTGCTCGAGAGTGGACTAGGAGCAGTCGCGCTGCTCACACTCAGCTAAGGTACACAACCTGCTTCCTATCTGCCTCTCACCAGAAAGACCGCACCTGACTCTGAAAGCATGGGCAGTTTTACAACACTCCTACACCCCCCACCAGAGCAGACACAAAAGGGATGGGTTAGCAGACAAAGCATCATATTCAGAAAAGAGAGCATAATTGCATAACTAGGTAGACACTTATAAAATCAAGATAAAAGGGTGTTTACGTTTGAGAAGGTTATCAGGGTCCTATTTCTGCTTTCTTTGCATGCCCTTTTTACTATAAGCTAAAACAAAACAGATAGGAATATGAAAAAGTTACCACAAATGTAGTGAGTGCATCCACAAGCGCTGGATATGCTATTATCTATTTTTTTAACTTCTCCCTTAGTATAAAAAGATAAAAGAGTTTGCAAAGTCATGCACAATTATGTGTAGTGCTAAACAGTTTGTCTCTACAAATGTAAAATATTACTTTCATCACTTCCAACCCTGCTTTCATAAAAAAGAAAAAATGCAATGTACTCAAGAGTAGCACATTCAGAGTTACTCAGTGTATTTATCCCTTTAAACAGAAGCAAAGCACTTCGTTTTCTCTAGGAATGCATATAAACAGCAGAGTGGCTAAACAGCATTTTTCCCTGAGATACAAAGTTATTTCAATAATAAATATATTGGCAAAATTCTGCCTTCTATGAATTTTCTTCCAGAAGACTGGTGAAAGCTATTCAAATTTGCAACTCCTGTTTAAACTTTACGTTATGCAGTCCTCATGTAAGGGGAAGAGAAGGACAAGCTACAGGCATTTGCTAGGGAAAATATCCCTGTCACAGTAGTAATAACGGGAGTTTGAACATTCACTCCTAATTATTTTCCAGATCACACTCCCTCTTACGAGAAAGTATGTGAGGAGCAAAATATTTATGACTTTTCATATCAGCTGAATTCAACAACGTTAAATCATTTTAATTAAAAACATAAATTATTAACAAAATAACACATTTCTCCAGGTGATAGATATGATCATAATGTTCATCCCTTATTAATTATTAAAAACAATTAGGAATTGTTTATGTGGAAAAACTTCCCAGCATATTGTTTCGAGTCAACACTGAACAGAATAATATGACAGTTGCTTTTCTTCTTTTGACACCTTAAAACATACAAAGTGAAATTTGCCCAGGGAATAGCTGACAGCACTGTGCAGACACTTGATGCAGTCACATGCTTGAGCTGGAGACTGGGAGGCAGAGTCCCAGCCTCTCCCTGTTCAGCCTCATCACCCTTTACAACTAATTGAAACAAAGAGTGGAAAGGGAGGAGTAAGAGGGCTGAACACTGTTAATAAAAATAAATGAAAGACAGTGCTTACCAGTTTACAGGTCAGCAAAGTAGTGTTTTCACAGCTACATTCTGAGAAGAGAACAAGAAAAGCATATTAGTCAGTTAGCTAATTGTTAGCTTTTGTTAACAGCAGTGACTAAGAAATAAAGCACTAATTACCACAGTGCCATTCTGGACAACACTGCCCAGGTATTTTTTCCTTCACAAGTGTCATGTCATCTGTGCAATTCATAGGGGGCTCCGAACAAAGATCCTCATCGCAAACTGAATGGGGGGAAAAGACAGATATGAGAATTTACTCCAAATTTCCTTTTACTTTTCCATCTTATATTTCTCTTGATAAACTATTCAAAAAATAAAAATAATCCTAAAAATTATTATACATTCTAAAAATAATGATTTCTTTATTGTGTTTGTTAAGCAGCTCAATTAGGTTAGGAACTGAAAAATAAACCAAGATTTTAAAAAGTGCTTTTAGTTGCCTTAGAACAAATTTAAATTTTCAGAAAAGATCACACAGAAGTCATTTAATTTTCTTCTACTGCAGAGTGACTCAAGCTGATAACCAGTACCAAAGACAACTAAAATCACAGCTTTTGGAAAAACATGCTTTATTTTCATCTCAGCTTTGTTGTAAAGCACATTTCTGTAAGATAACAGGGAGCAACTGCCCTGCTAGGACCACTCTAATGAGAGAATACTTGCCTGTCTTATCAGAGGAGGCTTACTGGGACTCTGAAAAAAAAAACCCATACTAACTTTCTAGCCGCTAGAAGTTGGCAAAAACAGTGACAAAAGCCTTTGCAGAAACTTTCATCTGAGTGCAAGTACTAGGGAAAGGAAAAGACCAAAATGGGGAACCACCTGAAGTAAAAATCATAGAATCATACTGAAAGACAATTTAATTACATTAAATTAGCCAAAGACTGTAACAGGTCAAGAGTTAATGCAGGAATACTCCACGGATCAAAAGTAAGCAGTTACACTTACAGACATTAGTTAAGAACATACGGCACAGTTTCTGTGTTTTTTGAAGGCTAGCAAAGTGACTACATTACACTGCAAATATTTTTCTTCTGGTTGCTCATTGAACAGTAGTCAGCCCAGCAGTATTTGAAACCCGTGGCCTACTCCTTCCCCTAAAAGTTAAAAGTGCAAAGAAATGGCCTAAACATTAATGGATGGTACAACAGCAGAACAACATGGAAGCTGTTTTATTACAGGTGTTTTAATATATGAACAATTGCATATTTATACCCCAAGGACGTAACTTTTACTAAATTTGGTAATGTATTGAACTGACAACAGTTACACTCACCGCAGTAGTAATGAGGACAACAGTAACGTATGGTATTAAGGTCTACAGTGAGAATTTCCCCTTCATTACACAAGGGAACAGGCTCAATACAGGATTCACAAACTAAATTAAAAACAAAAAATTCAGATATTTACAAAGTTTAAATACCAAAAAGTTAGCACCTGTGAATTCTATTTAATAGACTATATAGCAGTGGTATTATGTTTGTTACTTGGATAACAGAGCTTTTGTGGATTGACATTCAAATATAAAAGCATAACAAAATATGATGTTCAAAATGATGTTGGAAACAAAAGATCCGAAAACTCAAGAATAATTAATGCTCCAGCCAACCTGACCAGTGTGAAGTCCCACTGACCTCTCCAAGAATTCCTGGCTAAATTTACTAAGTTTAGACCTATAGACTGCTTTTGTAAATACTTAACTATTCACTTAAATGCTTAACTTCGTTTTCTGTAAAAATATTAGAGGCTTCTTACCGCAGAGGTAAGAGAAACAACAGGGATCTTCCTGTTTTGCTTCGACAATAAATTGATCTTCTCTGCAGTCCATCTGGGAAGCATTGAAACAAACTGAAGGATCACATTCTGTAGGATATGAAATAGAAGTATTTTAAAATGAGTCACAGAAACAATACTAAAAAGATAAAGAAAATATATTCTTCATCTCCTTAGTAAAATGAAACACCCCAAATTGACTGTAAATCAAAAGTGACACAAAAGACAAACACAAAAAAATATTGGAGAGTGTGATAAAAAAAATGTCCCAGTAACTATGTTTTTGTGTTTCCCTTACCACATCGGTACTGTGGACAGCAGGACAGGGGGTGGTAGCCTACCACTAATTTTTCATTGGGTTTGCATGTTGGAATAGCAGCGTCACACAATGACATGTTACATTCTGTGGAATAAAAAAACAATCAATTTTGACGTATTTGAACAGATACAAGTACAAGTGCTGTAGCTTAAGATATTTATACCATCTAGTATCAAGACCCACAAACTAAGAGCAGCCCAAGTCATCTTAAAGTGCACTCTATACCATCACGTAGACCTCCAAGCACAACCCGGGACTGGTATAGCTCCATTCATGTGGCACTGTACAAGCACAGTTAGATCCCTCTTAAAGCAAGTATTTACTTGCTCTGCTTCCTACACACAAAGCCAGCTAAGATGTCCCAGTGAAAATATTCCCTAAACAAATTGACAATACAGTGTACAGGTAGCTAACCAATGAGCAAAAGCACTGTATTAGCTGGACCATTTGTTCTTGTTTTCCTTGAAGATGTTATGAACAAATAAGTATCTTTTCCTTAACATTTTAGGAGCAATAAGCTTATTCCTTTTTTCTAACAAGCATGGCTAGACAGAATATTAGTATTCAGTGATCAGCTCACAGAATACTGCTTCTGGGAAACAACAGTAGATCAGAGGATACTGCTTGTGACACCAAAGCACTAGTAAGAAAAGCAAACAGGCTCTGATGACTGCCCAATTACCCAGGCACTTCTGTCATCGAGTATTTATTAATTTCTTTTGAAATTCCACCCAAGAGCTTAAAAATTCATTTTTTAACAGAAGTTTCGTTTCACTAGTGGACTTCTAAGAAAAAGAATATTATTTCAGTGAGTCAGTTCTTACAAAGGAAAGAAGCCTGCTTTGCTGGCCCAACCAGCCACAAGTACTTAAAAATCACTTCTGAAAAATGTTACCGTGAACCTTGTCTAAATATTCCCATCTGCCAGTGAATGTCAGCACCTACCTTATACTTCTGTTACTGAGAAAAAATGTGGTACATACCACAAACTTTTTTTGGACAGCAAGCTCTCTCTTCAATGACATGGACGATAACTTCCCCTTCTCTTTCACAGACTGGTGGTGGATCCTCATTGCATTCAGGTTCTACAGCAACAACACTTCCATTTTCTAAACAGTTATACATGCAACAGCCTCTCATGGACCCATTCCAGATCTCCCCAGCAGAGCGGGGTTGTCCTTTGTTGTCTGTACATGCTGAGAGAAAAAACATTATATCTCTTCAACAAGTAGAGAGCGCAGATTTCCTACAAGCAACTGCGAATTGCATAAAACTATTGCATAAAATAAGAGCGCTGTGGAGCATTATGATTGAGGAATCCAAGAAAAGATTATGACTTTAAAAACCCCAAATGAATAAATGCTTTGCTATGGGCGAAAATAAATCCTGACTGCAAGGGAAAGAACCTGTCCATGCTCTTTCTTCCTGAATACTCCAGGAGAGAAGGCATGGGAGCTACAGAAGAATGACCATCATTTTTCCCCAACAGAAGCACATCAGCACTGGGTCTTGAATCCAAGTGAACTGAAAGCACAAACTGCTGTAGCTTGAGATAAAGCTAGGCTTTTTTGAAGGGGCCTGTACCAGATTCACACTTCCTGGGGACCGACACAGAACTTAAACATCGCTAACACTGGGCTGCAGTTAATATTAGCATATCGGCAAAACCACTCTGTCCTGCTCTACTTACTACATTTTTCTTCTGGTATACAGAGGTCAGAGTCTGTTCTATGCAGAATAGTGCCATTTTTACACACACAGTCTTCCCTTAAATAGGAACAGGGAGAATCTTCATAGAACCATTTATTCAAGCACGTCTTGGCTTCACAGGGTTGCACACAAGGCTGGTATTCCTTGCCCTCAGGACAACTCAATGCTGCAAGTCATAAAAACAGGGCATTGAGTGCTGCTGTTACTCTTTTTCAGCATTTGATTGGATAAACAGGTAGTAAGAACGAGTGAGTGTATCACAGAAAGCATGCATTTGTTTTTTTAACAGTACTTTAGGTAAGCAACTCAATCAAGATTAAATCTGATTCATGACACTTTGGCTAAAACTACATCTTAAGAACTTGTACCCCGATTTACTAATGCTGTGACAGAATTAGATAGTACTTCCAATAACAATAGAAATAAATATGTTTTTAACTCCTCAGTAAACACTGCAGCGGTGTAAAGCCACATTGGGCTATAGAATATGGCTATCTGCTTACAACAGTAATCAGGTGTCCTCCATTTAATGCAGATGTTGTGCTTGTTGCATAAAGCCACATAAGCAGAAAGTGCATCACATTCATAATTCCAAAAATAAGTACTGTTGATCCACATCTTCTCACAAAACTCCTGTGGTGACACCTAGGAACATATTGTAATTGAGAATTAACAAGCAGAAGAACTTTCTGTAATTAAAATAAATCATTAATTATGAGAAATAATACAGCTGCAAGGGAAGAAATCACAAGCAATGTCTAAAGTTAAAAATGCTACTTTTTTCAGAACACTCATTCTGCAAAACTAGAACTTCCAGAATTTTTTATGCTCATTAGTAGGCACAGAACACAGTCCTAATGAGATTGTCACACTACTTACAAGAACTTTGCAGTATAACCCTGTCAGCTAAAAGTCAACAATCTCAGCTAAATGTTGCTGCTATACCTTCCATAAAGTCCTGATGTGAACAACTTGTTACTGAGTGCTCTGTTTCTGTGTCTATAGGAGCTGATAGCCTATGTTACTGGGTCTAAATGCAGGTAGTCCAACCTATCTTATTTCTGTTGGTTTTATTTGCATAAGCTTATAAGAAGGTGGAAAAAGTCAGGTGGTGCAGCCTAGCTCTCCCTGTGGTTTCAGCAAATCTTCAAGCAGTTGCTCAGTTCTGCCATAAAGTTCACTACACTGATGACTCTTACATATCCTTGTCCAGCTGCTTCACGCCTATGAAGTACACAATGCGCTCCATCTACTCTGGCTCTGCCACCATCACGAATATGAAAGAAAACAAGATTCATAATGGATGAACCAAATGCTCAGAAATTTTGATGCTATGTCAGGTTTTGCTATAAACCAGGAAAAGATGCAATTACATTGCATCTGAAGCTGTGAGAGTTCTGGAAAAATATATGAAGTAGGAATTCTGACTATTCATATTCATAGAATCATAGAATGGTTTGGGTTGGAAGAGACCTTAAAGAGCATCTAGTTCCAACCTCCCTGCCATGGGCAGGGACACCTTCCACTAGAACAGGTTGCTCAAAGCCCCATCCAGCCTGGCCTTGAACACTTCCAGGGATGGGGCCTCCACAACTTCCCTGGGCAACCTGTTCCAGTGTCTTACCACCCTCACAGGAAAGAATTTCTTCCTAACATCCAATCTAAATCTACCCTCTTTCAGTTTAAAACTGTTACCCCTCATCCTATCACTACACTCCCTGACAAAGAGTGCCTCCCCATCTTTCCTGTAGGCCCCCTTTAGGTACTGGAAGGCTGCTATAAGGTCTCCCTGGAGCCTTCTCTTCTCCAGGAAGAACAACCCCAAGCACAGCCCGTCTTCACAGGAGAGGTGCTCCAGCCCTCTGATCATCTTTGTGGACCTCTTCTGGACTCGCTGCAACAGGTCCATGTCCTTCTTATGTTGGGGGCCCCAGAGCTGGATGCAGTACTCCAGGTGGGGTCTTACAAGAGTGGAGAAGAGCGGCAGAATCACCTCACTTGACCCGCTGGCCATGCTTTTGATGCAGCGCAGGGTACGGTTGGCTTTTTGGGCTTCAAGTGCACATTGCCAGCTCACGTTGAGCTTCTCATCAACCAACACCCCCGAGTCCTTCTCCTCAGGGCTGCTTTCAAACCATTCTCTGCCCAGCCTGTATTTGTGCTTGGGATTGCCCTCACCTGCGTGCATGAGCTTGCACTTGGCCTTGTTGAACTTCATGAGGTTGGCTTCAGCCCACCTCTCCAGCCCGTCCAGGTCCCTCTGGATGGCACCGCTTCCCTCCATTGTGTCAACTGCACCACACAGCTTGGTGTCATTGTCAAACTTGCTGAGTGTGCACTCAATCCCACTGTCCATGTCACCAACAAAGATGTTAAATAGTACCGGTCACAGTACCCACCCCTGAGGAATGCTGCTCATCATTGCTCTCCACTTGGACATCAAGCTGTTGACCACAACTCTTTGAGTGCAATCATCCAGCCAGTTCCTTATCCACCGAGTGGTCCATCCATCAAATCCATGTCTCTCCAATTTGGAGACAAGGATGTCATGTGGGACACTGTCAAATGCTTTACACAAGGACGGGTAGGTGATATCACTTGCTCTTCCCTTTTCTACCAATGTTGTAACCCTGTCATAGAAGAACCTCCTGCATTGCTTATGCCTTGCTGTGTTGTCCCTCCAAAAGATATTGGGGTGGTTGAAGTCCTCCATGAGGACCAAGGCTTGTCTATAGAGGGCCTCATCTGCTGAGTCTTCCTTCTCAGGTGGCCTGTAGCAGGTCCCCACTGTCACCTGTCCCTGTGCTCCATTTCATCCTGACCCATAAGTTCTCAGTGGCTCCTCATCCATCCCCAGGCAGAGCTCTATGCACTCCATCTGGTCATTGACAAAAAGGGCAACACACGCTCCTCATCTCACCTGCTTGTCCTTCCTAAAGAGCCTGTATCCTTCCATTCCAACACTCCAGTCATAGGAGCCATCCCACCTTGACGCCAGTAAGGTCATAGGCCTGCGGATATGCGCATGTCTGTAACTCCTCTTGTTTATTCCTCATGCTACTTGCATTTCAATAGAGGCATTTGAGTTGGGCCTCTGATTAAGCTGAGTTACTAGCTGGAGTGGCTGGAATTCCTCTGTGCTGCACTTCCCTTTAATTATTTTTAAATGAGATATGTTAAAATAATTATGAAAAACATCCTGCTACCCACTGGTGCCACTCTCCCTTCTCGATTCCAAAGTGCTTACCACTGCTCCTTCCCATTAAGTTTCTGTGGCAAATATCCAGTAATCTTTTTTTTTAAAAAAAAATATCTCTTTAACCCTTTCTTTTCAGAAGAATTCCCTCCATTTCTTTTTCTACCTGGGGAAAGTGAGGAGAGGTCTTGGGGGGTTTGAAGGAAGGGGCTCAGCTGCCTGCAATACCTTTAACAACATTTCTTTGTGATGAAAACTGAGAAGTAACACAACGCAAACCAAGGGTGGAAAGGCAGAACAGCAAGAAGTGAATCAGGAATCTGGACGCGTCTCTCTCTGAAAGGGCCACTTGAGTAATTAATCCTTTTTATTTTAATTAAGTGGGAAAAGTCAGACCTCAGAGACTTGGGGCATCCTCATTTCCCGTTCCAGGAAGAAGCTGTGCTGCACTACCTACCTCTTGTGGTAGTCTGCATGCTACAGCTATATCCCCTTTAGAAAGTACAGTGTCCAGAAACAAATGAGAATGGTTTCTGTAAGAAATGCTACCAAACTGTCAATGTAATAGGGACTACATAAAAATTTGTTTAACTGGAAATTTCTTTAGTCCAATCAGTCTCGGACCGCATGAGTTGTTGTTGTATGCAGCAGAAGCATAAGGCTTTCCATTCTAGTGACTTGTGTAAAGCATGTATTAAAGAAAACACTTTTAGAATGTGTTTGTGTTGAGATGATGATCTGGTGTCTCTCCTTTCAGCTTTGCCTACTCAATGATTTAAGAAACAGCATAATAGCATACAGATCCATATAGATGTGTGTTTACAATGGACAACGTGACAAAAGTATTAAAGCCAACATGACAGAGGTATTAAAGGCACCCATCCAGTTGACAACTCATGAAAATAAGCAAAACATAAAAAACGTGCGTATCTCACTCTTTTATTAACTATACGCCTTTCATTTAATTTGCACGTGGAATTTCTCTGATCTTTGTACTCACTTTCTTGTGACAAGGGGTGAAAATGCTTCTGTTTAACAGTTCCATACAGTATGTGCAGTTATCTTCAGTACAGTTTCTTACTGGCCTCCTGGTTGTTACATCAAGTGATTTCTCGATTTCCCAACTCTTAATGAACACTTCTATTTCCTCCAAATTTGTAATTACGGTCCTGTTTTGCATTTTCAGATCATCAGTAGGGTCTCCATTACAAACCCCTGGAGACAGAGCATCACGTTCAAAGCACAAAGAGACATGCCATATTACTTCCTTTGGGAAAGGAAAATGCACTTGATAAGGTAAGATTTACCTTCCGTCAGGCTCACCTGTGAGACCTGGATATCTCAATTTACAAATGAAAGCAGCTATATGTCCACTGTAGTTCCATCTCTCTCTCTACTTGTGATTTTAGTTGTCAGCTCATTTGCTCAGCAAAACAAGCAGATCATACAATGCAAGGAATGAGACTTTTCCTAACAACTCATTAACTTTTGAGAAAAACTGCTACCAAAATGTGCTGTTGAGTGTAGCAAATTCACTGACATGGCATCAGATTCTGATCTCATTCTACTGAATAGCAGTCACCTCCATGGGAGTAAAAGTAGATGGCTTTCAAATTAACTGTACGTCGCTGATGATTTGACACTGTATTGAAACTTAATTGAACATTCTAAATGCAAGAAGTTGTGAAGGGAATCTTTTGATGAACAAATTGCTTTCTCTAGAGAAAGTACTAATTTATTAATACAAAACCACTGAACCCTCACCCCCACCCCCTGCCTCCAAGCCCCTGACATCCATTGGCTACCTGAATTCATTATTGTATGTATTCAGTTAATTCATCAATGAAAGCTTATACTTCCTATAAGCACATAACAAGTCATTAATGCCAAGATTTTAATCTTCATAATAGTGTTTACATCTCAGGGACTGTTCCACCAAAGTTCCTATATCCTTCTTCCCTCTTTCCTTCTGCATTGCTAACCACACCGTAAGTCCTCGCCTTCATGCTTCCAGCCCTGCATCCTGATACTCTCCCGGGTCCCATGTTAGAACTGGGCTGGCCTGGCATGACAGGCTGTTATTCTCTCAGACAGCATGGAGAAACACAGAGGATGATATTTGCATGATAAGAAGCATTTGACAGCAGCACTGCTTTCCAGTATTCTTAACACTTCTGCTTCTTGCTGCTGTCTTAATGGCATCCCAAAAACTGTGCTGGCGTTAAAATTTGTAGGGCCATACTACAGAACTGCAGAATCAATGCAGCTACAGAAATAAAGCCAATTTACTACATAGTCCCACATTTTTTCAGTATGAGAGAAAGAGGATAGCAGAGTCCCAGACAGGAACAAACAGCAGAGAATAGGAAGGAAGCACTAAAGGAGGCTTCAGATGATACTGCAACAACAGGTAGAGCAACGCTTTACAGCAGAGGCTGGATTTGTCTGCATAGTCTTCCTCTTTCTGTCTTCTCATGGCACAAAGAGTAACTATTCTATAATCCTTCCTATATTTGACCTCATGTCATCCCAAACTTTTTCAGCATGCATAGAGAAGATGGCATCATACTGGGAAAAGATGTGGTACATGGCAGGGCAGCATTCATGCTCTATCACTGTATCTAGGAGAGCCCTTCATTTTGTTCAAGCAGAATATAGCAATTGATTTTAAAAACTTAATTTGTTTCTATGTATATTTAAACAATACCGGAATTGTTTTGTTTGCTTTTTAAACTAAAAGCAGCTTAAAAGACCATAAAAAGATCATTTTCCTGTTCAATATGGGGTAGATTCTGTAAAATTACAATGCACCAGAAAATGAACATTTATGATAGAATTAAAGTAACTCTAAAATACCTGCTTACACTTTTCCATATAATTCATACTGGCAGAGTTATAAAAAGGCTGTCAGGGAAGCCTGAAACATGCTAAATTTACTGTCATTGTAATTTAAATCTGAGGCACATTAGCATAGTTTTAGACCTTGTTTCCAACATTTAAAAGGTCTGAATTTGGGTTCTCAGGGGACTTGGACCCTTCCCAAGATATGCCTTTTATCAGTATTTGCAGTTGCCACTGCTAACATCTGACAGTTATTTTTTCCTCCCATAATCGCTGAGATATCCTGTCACTACCTGAACTTCTTCAGCAGTCACTTCTCCATTGAAAATTTTCGCCTTTTCTTTACTTGACTTCAACAGTATTCTTAAACGCAGGCAGAGATGAGTACATTTTTAAAAGTTAATTAGATACAATGTACTGATCATTACTTGCTCTGAAAACTACTTTATTAGAGCAAGCAGTGCTTTGAAACAGAATTATTGATTATTATTAATGAATGGAATTTCACAAGCCCACCTCAAATAGGCTTGTCAGTGTAGTTAATGGGAGTCACAAGGGGAGCTATAGGGACAGCAGGTCACAGGCACACGAGGGAGGTGTACGTTTTGAATGGGAAGTTATTAAATAAGAAAAACATTGCCTCACCACAAAGTCCTTCTGTCTTCATGGATGTGTTAGAGTGTAATCCATACTGTATATCTATGATGCCTGTAACGTGAGCCCACTTGATGCTAATACCAGCTGGGGTATTAATGACATACATTGCACCAGTATCCTGGATGCTCAATCCTTCTTTTGAAAATGGTAATGATTGAATTACAGAATCCACTACTACCTAAAATAAACCAAATAATTTTTAGCGATAAAAACAGACTGTGAAGATGTATTTTATGTCTTTGCATTTTATAGCAAAAGGTATTCTTTACAGCCTCTGCCACATACAATAACAGTCACAGTGCTTAAATCACAGATTTCCTATAACTGCAAATGAAGTAGGCATGAGAAAAAGTAATGATACAAATATCTTTTCTAATTAAGGAAGATATAAAGCTTATTTGTCACATATCGTATGATAAAACAAAAAAAACACTCATCCCAATTACTCGAAGTTATCTGTTCCGATCTGTTACTGACTACCAGGAAAGGCAGCTTAAGTATTTATAATGCCTTGGAACATTTCTGGTTCTTGGTTTTCTGGAAATATAGTCTCAAGTTTATCCTTTATATGCCTTTTGCAGCTTCTTTAAAACCCCCAAAAGAACTTTGAAGTGTCATTTTGCATAAATGACATATAAGTGAAGCACAGTACCAGAAATGTGTAATTTTTGCTTCTAGCATACTATGACTTACTGGGAACCTGTACTGCAAAAGTGATCCTAATCCTGTACTAGATTCATTAGAAGTCTATCTATTGCATTCTACAACAGAATAGCTCTCCAGCTATCTTTAAGTGTACACGTGCTGTATACTGGTGATACATACTTACTTTTCTTGCTAAACGATTGATAAGTAATTTATAGGTGCGTGTTGTTACATTTAGTTTCTTAAAACAGAGCCCTGAAGTGTTTGCAGGGGGAACCTTGAAAGAAAAGTGACAAACAAGTTTAGTTACTACTGTTTTTCTAATTCTCTACCAGTGCTATAGGGAATTATTCAACATGTGTAATATTTATATATTTTATAATTAGTAAAAGAAAAAAGTACTTACCAGTTTTCTTATTGAATTTGCGCTCTGGAAAACATTAAAAATAGATTAGAAGTGCAATGGTAATCAGTAGCATTTTTATTTGGCAAAAATAAGTTGACTGTTTTCTTTGTGTTTGAAGTTCTACAATCAGCTTCATAATTAAAGTAATTTAATATATTCCTTATAAATAATAAAAAATAATAAAATAAATAATAAAAATACACATTTCCCAGCCAATGTAGTGCACCTTTCTATGAACTATTTTTAGAAACTTGATTTACTTGTTGAAGTTCTAAATCAAAGGGGTTTATGTGGAAAATAATATGGAAAAGATAACACAAGGACCTGAACAAGTTGAATTAAAAATACATAGAACTATAATGGTCATGCCAATAAAATCCCCTGACCTAACTTTGATAAAACTGCTATTTTACCAAGGCATCTTTCTGCACAAAATTGCAGCTCCATATACCATAACTCAGCTGGCTTTTAACTAAGTCCCAGTGAGAGCAGATAAGAGACCAAATAGGGATGGGAAGGAAAGAAGCTTGTTGAAGTTCCTCATCAGGAGCTTGTTCATCCACAAACCAAAGGTGGCAATACAAGCCAGTTGTTCAAGGGTTGCATAAATGACGGCTATGGACAATGCAAAGGAAATGTAGGTACAGACTCTAAGGATGAGACTGACCTGACCTAAACTGGCAGTCTAAAAATAAAGTGGCTGGATGCCCTCTGTATGCAATGCAGAGTTAGACAGCTACAAAGAACAACTGATCACGCTAATCCCAAACTCATTAATACCTTCCTAAAATAACTCCAAAAGACTTTTGTGACTATTCCAGATATTTTAGTATTTTGACCATATCGTAAAGTATAAATTCAGAGCCTCAAGATGATTTGTGGGTGAGGAGCCTGAGGTTATATTACCCCTGATAATTTAAAAGGAACCTACATTTGAATTTCCTTATAACATAATACAACAATTACTATTTAATCTGACATAAAATTAATTCCTCTAGACAGCATGATGAAGCATGCTCCTTGAAAATTAAATAACTTGCCATTTTTCAACACGTACAGCTTTTATTTGAAAATTTTAAGTGAGACATTTTTGCAGAATTTCATATCTATAAGACAAATATTCAAGAAACTATTACAATTATTGTGGAAATGCAAGAATCTTACCTGATTAGCAGGACATTTTTCAATATGAGCAACAATAATTTCTCCCGGTAATTTGACTAAAATGTAGGAAGCCACATTACAGAGGGCTATGTTGTTTCCATCGAATGTAATAATGCTCAGTTCAGACAGTACAGAACATTGACCTAAAAAATAACTGTCATTTAATGAGGTTACCACAAAACCGAGTACAAGGCATTTGTAAAAACTTTCAGTTTTAGCAATATTTGCTTTCATATGACACGTGTTCATATATATATTGATGACCTTGTTCAGCATACAGCGTACTGAGCCATAAGCCGAAACAAACATCTTGCGTTAGTCAGTGGGAATACCTTAACCTACTGCTATGTGTCCAGGCTAGGGGAGAAAGTTTAAATTGATGAAAATTTTCACTTAAGTCAATGTTTTCCAGACAAGGTCAATGAATCTGTACATTGCCAGAGAAAATATATGTATTAAAATATACATATTTTTGAGATACTGATAACAAGAGACTGATCTGTCCTGTCTTGAGACAAGTATTTAAAAGTGCGATATTGGTTTCAGTAATGCTGCAAGGTTTTTAATGTGACTTCTCTTTGGCCTTTTTTTCCCCTTGGCAGACAGTCTTCTGCCAGTTTCTGCAGTTTCTAAACATGAGTAAAAACTGCAGTTAGAGTTAACTGAAATTGGGGGGTTTTGTCTTTCAGAAAATGCCAGTATTTAATTTTTCTTCAGAAAATATGGAAATCTCAACATTCCTACTGATATAAATTCTGAAAAGTCTCAGCTGGAAAATGTTGATGTCCATGTTGCAGATTTTATTTCAATATTTTCATTCAAAACAAAATATTTTTACTCTCTTGAATGTTAATTCAAAGATAGCAAAACATTCACTATATTTCATTCTGTTTTGCTGATGAACAGCTCTTCTAAATTCATTTCAACCTCATATTACCACTGTAATAAACCCTTAATTTATTACTTGAAATTTCCAGAGGAAGACTCTATGTTGTATTTAAAAATAAAACAGTGACTTACAGGGACATTCCCATTCTGGGCAACAACTATCAGTGTTGACTTGAACTGGCATTCCTCGAAAACCACAGTCTGGCTTCTGCACATCCTTAGGGCAGTTCCTTGAAAGGTTGTATAACATCCAACCCGTATTAACACATACATACTGGCTACATTTGTCGACAGGTTCGAGGTATCTTGGCTGTCACATAAGGAAAACAACCAGAATCAACTTTACATTCATTGCCCTTATGAAGTCCAAGCCATCGCTTGTTCATCGCTCGGCTCAGGCAGAATTAGCGTTTCTACATGACCTCTCATCAGTTATTTTGGAATAAATTGCTTTTGTGTGGTTGTAACCGGTGACAATGGTGCACATCCATTCACCCACACCCTTCCTGTTCTTTGGTGGAATACTCTATGTAAGGCATTATGCATTGAGGCTACATGTTATATTCAGTGATAATCTGAAGCATTTTAAGAAATACAGGTTTGTGCATTCCCATCATTTTAAACCCTATGACAAAGAAACAAATGGAAAAAAAGAAAGACAGGGTAAGCTTATGCAGAAACCTCAAAATTCCATGGATTATGGCTTTTTCTGCACCTCAGAAATTTATTTCGCTATCTAGATTCAGCATGTAGCTTTAAAAGCCATTTTATTCCAGAGCAATACATCCAACTTGCAAAATATACCAGCACAGTATAAGAGCAGCAATACAACAATCCTCTAAGAATAACTGGGTATTTTAAAATATATAAATAAAAAAGGGAGGTATTTAAAATCTCTGCTATTACATACATAGCATAACAGAATGGACTGAAAAGCAATATATATTTTAACACATAGGGGCAAGTAAAACTGATCATACCACACATTTGGAAGACGTAGACATCAGTGTATGCATCATTGTACCAAAGGAAGCCTTGTCAGCTGTAGCTCTCATTGTTTCTGTGCTTCCCAGAGAAGTTTGTGTTTCCACAGGCTCTGAAGAGGAAGGCAGAGCCATTCCACCACTAGAATGAGATAAATCTATTGTAGTGCTGGTCTGCAGCTCTGTGGGCTCTGTTAAACTGAAATAAGGTGTAATGGTTTTCTGTGTTGGGATTTTGGACCAATCTGATGTTGTTACATCCAGGGCTCCAGAAAGAGAGAGATTTTTTGCTGAGGTGGTATTTCTTGAAAAAGGCAAACTCTGAACTGCAGATACTGTGAAAAAAGGCAGGGAGGATTTCTCGGTTGTGGTTAACTTTGTCTTGGTAACATTTCTTTGCTCATCTGAAGTCTCACCACTTTCTAAAATATCCTCAGTTCTTTCAAATGAGGTTGCATATTTAACTTCTGAAGCTGTAAATGAGGTACTCTTCATCTTTGGTAATGGACTTGTAGTACCAGTTGTTTTAACCATCATTTTTGGAGTTTCTTTAGTACTCTGTGAAGCTTGAGTCGCTGCAGATGTAAGTAAAGATTCCTGTGACACATGCATGGGTGTTTCTATGGCGGTAGGAACTGAAGCTGAAGCCATATAAAATCCCAAATTGGCAACAAAAGAATCAGTGGTTTTTCTAGTAATCCCAGAGGCTACAGTAGTGCCAGAAGCAACTAATAAACTGGCTGAAGAGCTAGGTGGTACTTTCGCAAAAATATAAGGTGCTTTTAAGGATGTAGCATTCACTGTTGTTTTCATGATCATTGGTGTAGTGGATTGGGTGATGATTCCAGCTGATATGGCTGTTATTGTTCCATCTTCTTCTGAAGAACTTACTGAAGAAGTCTGTTTTCCTAGAGAAATAGTAGAGATACGAGTGGTCTTAGGAGGAGGTGAAGACATAGAGACCCTACTGGACTGGTTTTCTAAAGTGGCTTCAGGAGGTGTAGGCATTAGTAAAGAGGGCATTATAATGGATGTTTTTAGCACTGTTGAAAGGCTGGTAGAAGGGCTTATATTTAAAGTGAATGTAGAAAAATCTACAGAAGAAGTTGCGAAGTCTATAACTGGACTTTTTGAGGTTCCTTGAGTATCTAGAGGTGAAACTGGTGTTTGGGTAGCAGTTATATTTTGTGTTAGTGATGATGTCCTACTGTCCATGGGAATCAATGAAGAACCTGTAGTATGAGATGTCACACAAGGTGGTACTGATGTTGATAACAAGATTGTAAATAAAGATGGCTTTGTAAGAGAAGGATCTTTAGGAATGAAAGTGCCTGAACTTTGTGCCACAGTGTCAGTTTTCAATTCTGTATGTGAACTGCTTGGGTACTTTGTAAGTTCTGAAGCGGCTAATAGTGTAGCATTTGGAGGTAATACCAATGTCCTAGGAGGGAAGACTGTAGAACTAATGGGTTTCTTTGGCTTTTTAGAAATGGATGATGCTGAAAGGGAATCAGTGTGCATTATGCACTTATTTTCTGCTGAGGCTTTACTTGCTATAGACATATCAGAGATTGTTGGATTGATTAGAAGAGTGGAAGCAGTGGAAGGTACTTTATAAAGACTTTTGGAGGCAACAGTGACATCTGCCATAGCTTTGGGCTTCAGGGAGGTAATCAGAGAATGCACTGGTGTAGATAGTGTGCGTGTTACAGAAGGACTCAAAGAAGTGCTTACAAGGATTTGAGAAGCAATTTGAGGTGAAGATACAGTCATTATGGGCAGACCAGCAGAAATACTGCCTTTTATTAATGGAGGTGTCTGCTTGGGAGCAGTCACTGAAATTTCCACTGAATATAAAAATGTCTTTGGAGAAAAACTAGCTAAAGAACTCGAATTTAAAGGTATCAGAGAAGTTTTAGACAAGGGGTTTGCTGTTTCAAAATATGAAGACGTGATTAATTGAGGAAAACTTGTCTCAAAACTAGTAAATCTAGTAGTCATAGGAATTTGAGCTGTTTGAGCCGTTGAAGTCAGTGCAGAAATCGGTGTTGGGTGAACTGCAATTTGACCAGTGCCAGACCTAGTTCTAACAGACAAAGCTGATATAGGAGAAGCAGATGTGTTTAGTAACCACTGTGAGCCTAGAAGAAATACAGGTCTCGTGAAAGTTGCTCTGCCAACCAGCAAAGCAGACAAAGACACTTCAGAGGATACTGCTGCTCCCTTAGAATGACTTACTGAAGGACTCCTACTCTTCCCAATCCCTGCAGGCAGCTCAGAAGTGACAAAAGATGGCTTGGAGCTTAAAGTTGTTAGTGCTGAGGTAGGGGGAACACTTCCTAGCTGAGTGACTGATGTTTCAAGTGGAAATGGAACTACCATTAGGGAAGTGGGTGTTAATAACGCAGAACGTGTTGGAATAGGACTCGCACTGAGCAGGATTGTTGGAGTTGCTATTGTAATGGGTAAAGTTACAGATGCAGTAGAACTGACAGTACGTGATGTGACTGCTGAGGCTTGAAGAGCAGTTGGAAAATCTGTTGAAGAGATCAGTTTGGAAAGGACAGTAGGGCTGGCTGTGCTGTGAAGTACATCAGAAGGCTTCACTGTACTTGGTAATGAAAATGTTGAATAGGTGGCTGCATTAGATGCTTCCAATGAATAAAAGTCTGTAAAAGACTGTGCCGACATTTTCATTCCCCTTAAAGTTGTGTTTGCCTTCATGGTTATTTTGGCTGTCACACCAGTATGAGTTGACTCAGTCCCTGAAGTAACAGATAAAGGATGTGTCTGAGGAAATCTCTCTGTGGTAACACCCATGTGAGAGATTAACAGTGAAGGTTTTGTTCCAGTTGCTGATTCTGTAGGAGTCACAGGTATGCCTAAAAGGAAAAATGCATGTTTCACTGTCTTTTATGGATTATTAATAAAGCAAATTAGCAACATCTCTCTCTGCTCAAGTCCCATTTAAATATTAGAAAATCAAAGCACCATTTTGCTGAGAAAATAACTTGCCAGTGGTTCCAGGTTGCCTGATGACTTTGAGGAGCTCAGATGACTCAAGAAGTTTTCTAATTTTCTTTGCAAATGGAGTAGCTATTTTTTTACTATTCAGGAAATCCTTGATTTTGCAAAGCAGTTTTGAAGCAACAAGGGAATGCCATGGAAAATTCAGTAAATCCAAAATAGTAAAATATTTGGAGTAAATATATTATAGAATACATTTTCTTCTTTTATCTTTGGGAATTAGTATACTAGATGAGATAACTTTACTAGCAAATATCAAACATAATGTATTTAATTCAAAACTGGTAAAAAGAGACACTATTAAAATGTAATCTTTATGTTAAAAGAATACTATATCCCCAAAATAAGCAAATAATGTGGTAACTTCACACACCAGAAGTTATGATATGGATGCACTGGATTTGTTAGTGGTGGCTCCTCAACTGAAAAAACTGAACTTTTCACCACAGCAGTATTTCTTCCATTTGGGTTCTTTCTCTTGTATACATATGGTATACTAGCAGTATGTAATCAAATATAGTTGTCATGAGTATAACACCATCACAAAAGGTTAAATTTAACACAGTATTAGAGAAATGAAAGAACTCAACTTTAGATATGGCTTATTTGGATGTAAGAGATGTATTTTGGATGACTGGGAATGGAGTCTATGTCCCAGAGAGACAGTCTTCATCGGGTAAAGCATTTAATAAAAAACAACTATGTACATTTGATTAAAAACTTTCTTGGGATCACTAGAGTGATTTATAAGATTAGACCAATATAATAAAATATACTTACAGTCTTCTGGATAAACACATTTAAGTGTGACCTCATCGAGGATCATGTTTTTGGGACAGTATGGCAAGCATCCTTCAACCCTTTAAAATATTGTATAGTTAATTCTAACACTGCAGTAGAAATACAAATTAATTTTAAATTATTTCACTTTGGCAAAATGAAACATTTGAATGTCTTCCCCATCAGAGTTCTGAGAACTTTCCAGTGTAATGGTGAACACAGAATTTTGAGGCATTTTAAGGTCAGTAAGACACTGAACAGCACAATTCTATTTCTAAATTGTGAACAATCAATTCTTTGCGTAGGCTGATGAACATAATAGCTTTGGACATTTCTGCTTCCACAACCAGGCTGAAGTTCAGATCCCTAAGCGGAAAGATTTCCCACAGGACAAAGAACTTCACTACAAGACCACTGTTTTACCCAGATATGTTCATTAGAGACATTAAAATATTTAAATGGATTCTATAGAAAGTCTCATTCTTGTGTACTTTCAGAGTAGGAAAGTACAGACAAGTCCCTTGCCTTTTAATTTTGATTATTAAATTAACCACCAGTGTGACCATGTGGAAAAAAAAAGCTAAGAACACCGACAGAGAAAATTAGCAATATTAGTAATTTTCCTAATCATAAACTGCATATGCCTAGGGAGAGATACCCTGAAATTCAAAATACCATTTCTTTTCCGCCAGACTTTGTGCCTTGATTTTTTAGGCACTTTTCCTTTCAGTTTGTTTTAAAAAATTATAGTTCCACAGATTCTAGGGGAGATCCATGGAGACAGGAAACCTTGTTACTAACAATATAACACTAGCAGTGTTAAATCCCTCACGCCGTGTCAATGAGCATCTCTTAGCATTAAGTTCCTTCCTCTTACAGGAGAGGGCGTAGTCCACCCTTACTATTCCTCCAGTTTTTGATCTCTGTCATATAAACACCAGAATTATGTAGTTATTTACAGTATCATGGGATGCTGGTTTAGGATGTGAATATAGATCCATAGAAGGGAACCACCTTCATTTAATTTAATAGTTTTCTACCTAACCACTACCAGAAGATAATCCCCCAGGGTTAAATACAAACCCTCTTATTCTTGTGTTGAAAGATTGCATGTAAACAGGAATATATACTGTGGGAATCAAGAGGCTTGTTACAAATGTTTTCACATGACTTGTGAGAGCTGCTCACAAGAGTGATACTGAAGCCTCGATAAGTAAAAATGAATGCATATTGCAGCTGCAGTAATTTTCTGAAAGCATATGGTACACATAACACAAAAATACAATACAGTGGCAATACTGAGCTTAATTTGACTTACGGAGGAAGGAATTTACATGCTATTCCTTCAGGATCACTACATGTTTTAACACAAGGATTAGCACAAGATTCATATCGCCATTCACACATCCTTCTATAAGGCACAGATGCACCGAGTTCTGAGAAAGAAGGAAAAGGTATTATTTATTGATTGTGTAGTCAATAAACTATACATTTATAGTCTTTTTGGTAATGTATGTTGGGATTTTTGGAAAAATGAAAAAGTGAAAACCAAGTAGAGAAATTCTTGAGAACTTTCAAATAGGTGAGATTTTGTTCATTTTCAATTTCAAGTATTTGAAATTCAGTCAAGCTAAAAGACACCAAAGCTTCAAAGATACAAACACTCACTTTTACAATATATTCTGTTTAAAAACCTTAAAAATCAATTAATCATTGCGAAGGTACTGTTGGTTGTGGAAGTAATACAAATGCATTCATTTAAACAAAAAGATATCTATAGCTCACTAACAAGACATAAACGCACATCTTTTTGTGACATGCCACATTCATTTTCAAAGAGTAAACCAGTGTAAATATAGTCCAAAGATAAAGTGATCATCATATCTGCAAAAATTAGAAAATAGTAACATTTGAAGGTGTGGTGGAAGACAAAGAATAGTAATTAAAAATAGGATTTAAAAACAAAATGTTATTTTTTGCTGATGAAAGTGCTCTAAAGGCAAGCAGAAGAAACCATACTTATCCCTGGGGATTATGCAAAGTTTACCTTCAATACTAAAGCTGCTCAAACGTTTGAATTCTTCTGAATCATCATACTTTGCCACTTTAACACTGGATGAGGTGAGAATGATAAAAAAGCCCTTTTTACTGTGCAGTTCGAAGGCGCTAAGCCCTGGACTCCAGAGGCCATGGTGGTGGAAGAAGGTGGCTCGTCTCCGAAAGGAGGCACTTGTCTGCCACTGTTCCAGCCCAACAGTTTCATTGTCATGTACATACAGAAAGTAGTTTGGTCTTTCAGCAGATTCAAGGGAAACAAGAGAGAGGGCTTCCACAGAAGAAAAAAAAAAAAAAATAACAACATTAAGATTTTCACAGAAAAATACTTAAAAGTGAGATTAAAATCTATATATTGGTTGTTAAGTGGCTCCTTTTAAACAACTGCTTTTCACAACAAAGTATTTCAATTTTATATTACTGAAAAAAAAAAGTTAGAAATGCAGGGTCTAAAGGAGACTTCAAATGATCACATAGTCCAGAGCTACCAGAGAGCTAAGCAGTTAGATCAAAATAATTCATAGGCAGTCTGAAATTGGGACTTGCTCAAATTGGGAGTTTTTTCTCAAATTCAGACAAATGCCTGACAGTTCAGCTGTACCAAAATTTCATTCATAAATAACATCACACAAGTATTGAACATGCTTGACTTCACCTTGAGATCAGGCTTTTTTTACATACAGTCATATCCAGCAATACAGTGAGAAAAACTGTGGCCACATAAAAGACTCGACCTTCTCTTTGCTCTACCAATGCCAGAAATAAAAAATGAAGAAAATTCTTTGAAAATTTTAGAACTTAGAAGACGACTGACTTCAGATTTAGTTTTCAACTTGAATAAAATCTTGGAGTGTCTTTAATCTAGATGAATACTATCTCATTCCTTACAGATGTGAAAACTACCTGTGTACTGCATAGATATAATGAATGTTTTACTTCCACTTTACGTTGGTTGGAGACTTGACAAGACTGAATTAATTTTTCTATACTTTCTTATTTCAAAATCATACCTAAAAAAATGATTTCTCCACTGCAGAATTGTCAACTGCTTGTGAATAGTCTCAAATTCTACTGTGAAGACAGCCCTTCTCTGTGTCGATTTTTGAGGGATTTTTTCAACAAATTAAATTCTGTGAGACAGCAATGACAAAATCTGTATTGACTTAATTGGCACAAACCCAATACATTTGAAGAAAGGAAAATATATACAAAAGGAAAAATACTTAAACATATTTATTTTTGGTTGTATAGTTTGGGTCAGTCTCTGAAATGTGAAAAAAACAGAGCTTGGGAATAGCTGTTCACCTAAGGAACTTCCTTCTGCTTTGTATGGAGATGCTGCTTACTAACAATGCAGGAGACAGAGTGGTTGTTCTCAGCTGCACATTTTATAGTCCACTGAAAATCATGAAAAAAGAAGAAAAGATATTTTTAAGAAAGGAATTCTAGTCACCTGTATTTTTCAATGTTTCTAAAACAATCTTTGAGAAGTCAGCTTTAAAGCTGGCAGTGAGGTGTTCCAATATTTAAAAAAAAATTTTAAAAAAATCAGTATTCCTCCTCAGTTTTGAAATTGGCTGCTTCATCCTCCCTTATTCCAATAACTAAAAATATCTATACTATTTTAGGAGATTTAGAAGATGCAGCAAAAATCACTGATATAATTTGAAAAAAATGTATTGCCATTAGCAAAATTGTTGAGAACACTTACATAAATCTTTATCTTTGAAAAGACCTGGAGTTATCATGAAACTGAAAAAAACATTTCCATATGCTCCGGTTCTAGGCAGGGGAAATATCCTTCTACTGGATACGTTAGCTCCTATAATTGTGTCATTCTTTCCATAACTTGCCAAAATATAGGGTCCTTCACCAAGACCTAAAGGAAGAAAAATAAAATAGGAAGAAAAAAATCTCCTTCATAACATACAAAACCTAAGTCTTAGTTGACATAATATACTGCCTTAAATATTTCACCATACCTGGAAACAAATAAATTTGGAATTACAGCTCAATGCCTTGAGGTATTATGCTGCAGTAACTCTACCTATCTGCTCAAAGTACTCCCCTATTCTTTGCTTGCTGTCCAGAACACAACACATACAAAGTGAGCACAAAAAAAGTGGCTCATTTTGTTTACCCTCGGCTGGCTAGCCTCACAAAATGGCCTGCACAAGAAAGCCATCTGGGCTGCTTTTTTATGGTATTGTCCTGGTTTGAGGTAAAACTGGACCAATTTTGTTCAGTAATTTCACTTCTTAGCTGGGCCTCTTCTAACTACTAAAAATTAACAGCATATTGTGCAGACACTGTTCACTCTCTCAGAGTGATAAGACCAATGTTTATAGCTGATGCCCAGGCACGGTATGAGGAGAGGCTCTTGCTTATACTTATTGCTCTAACAGCCAAGGCCAACCAACTTTGTTGTTTGCCACGTTGGAGGGTCGGAAGCGGAAAAGCGCAGTAGGGTCCCACCTGCAGGGAGGAGCGGACAGGACAGGTGACCCAAAACTGACCAACAGGGTATTCCATCCCATCCGCATCAAGCTCAGTATAAAAGCTGAGGGTCAGATCTCTGTGCGCTCTCTCTCTCTCTTCCTTCTCTTTTACAGTCCCTCACTCTCTTCACTTCAGTCGTCTGCCTTTGGTCCTGATCCTGAAAGCAGATCTGGAATCCAGTTCCCGTCCGTCACTGAGTCCAGCCTGGGACTGCCCCAGTGCCAGCCGGTGTCGTGATTGTCTTCTTGGGAGCTTGATACAGTTTTGTATATATTTCATTACTTCCTTGTATTTTATTATTAGTATCTCATTAAAATAGTTTAGTTTCTTCTAAACTCTTGTCTCTTTTTCCCTCCTCTGCCTCTCGTTTTTGAAGAGGGGTAGAGGGGAGCATCTGTTGGTCCCATCTGGGGTCCCCCACATCCCCAGTGGCTGATTTGGCCTAAACCACGACAGGTATTTAGTCTTTTACATATCATTATCTCTATACTTTGAAAGATCAACAGGGAAACTTTAATATTATTCCCCAAACAGACACTGAAACTACTCTAAGATCTACAAGGCAATTCCCCCCAAAATATAACAGATTTCAAATTGTAAGGCCGTAATTCAACTTTTGGCAGCAGTATTGCTTAAGCAGTTGTCTAGTTCATCCTCTCCCACAAGCTACTTTCTTCTGCCCCCCTACTGCCCCATTTATTATGCCATCCTAAGTGTTTCAGCAGTGAAGTGATCCAGCTGAAAAATAACCAGCTAATTTTTCCAGTCTGGTTCACCACATCGTCATTCAAAAGCTCATGCCAATGTAACAGTGACAACAGCATCAACTGGTACCAGTGCCAAAACGGTGCTGGCCTCACCATGCCCCGCAACAAAACCCTGGAGCTATTTCTGCTGGGCTGGAAAGGCTCACAGGGATACATCCAGATACAGCAGCATCCATCTTTGTCGCTGTATCCCACTGAAACAACCAAGAGCAGAATACTTCTAAAACCTTACCTTCTGAATAATAAACAAAATGTGTAAGTTCTATGAAAGCTTTTAATCCTTACAGTGAAAAGACTGAACCCTTTCCCAGCCTAAGACACCTCCTTTCAAATACGACTCTTCCAAGAGGGAAGAAATGTTCACAATAATGAGGTTTGGCTCAGCTAGAAGTTAAACACCAATTTCTGAAGAAAACTGCATGAAAATAACTACTGTTTTTATATGGAAACTATACTGGAGCTCACAGGCAGATGAAGCATACAAGCTTGTGACAAAATTATCGTTTTTAAAGCAGTGGTGAGCAATTTTTCTTAAAAAGACACATTCTAAATCATTGGATGTTTATCCTTACATATTAACAGGTATTTTGCCTATGACTTGAGCAAAAGCAGGACTGAGCTGTAATTGATAAAGTTTCCATAAAGACTCAACAGTTTGACATCATGCAGTACAAAAAAGAATGAGAGGAGGAGCCATCCCAGTCCCAAAAGGTGTTTTGCTGGCACTTGGTGATGGAAATAACACCATTCTTCACTTTAACCCCAGTAGGCAGCGAAGCACCACAGAGCCACTCGGTCATTCCCTCCCAAGTGAGATGGAGGAGAGTATTGGAGGGGAAGAACTGAAAATACTCATGGGTTGAGGATAAAACAGTTTAACAAGG
>VZSZ01003862.1:389550-404295 GCA_013398815.1 Ibidorhyncha struthersii
GATGCAAAAAAACCTGATTGCTCACCACCAGCTGATCAATGCCCAGCTAGACTCCAAGCAACGCCAGCCCCAGCAAAATTCCCCCCACTTTTTATTGCTGAGCACAACATCATATGTTGTGCAATATGCCCTTGGTCAGTTGGGATCAGCTGTCCTGCCTGTGTCCCCTCCCAACTTCTTGTGCACCCCCAGCCTACTCGCTGGTAGGGCAACATGAGAAACAGATAAGGCCTTGATGCTGTATGAGCAGTAGCTAACACGGGTGTGTTATCAACACTGTTTTTATCACAAATACAAAACATAGCCCCATGTAAGTTACTATGAAGAAAATTAACTCTATCCCAGCCAAAACCAGTACAGCTTACTACTTTTTAAATAAGACAAAATTTCCTATTGCAAGGAAATTATGCAAAGTCAGCTATACCTAGCAGGATCTACAAGCTGTTACTGTACTAAGGCAGACTTCCTGGAGGAGAAAAAAAAATAATCATATACCGTATGATGATCATTATAGGATGCAAGTCACTAAAAAGACATATAAAAGTCACATTCATATCATTGCATTTAGTCATGTTTCCCTTCTTTTTTAATATCTTGCTCCCCACAACATACATGCACAGTATCCAAATCTAAGAGAGGATGCCACAGGAATTTAGTTTATTAAATGAATACCACTCTTATTCAAATGACCTGTTCTTTACAGTACAATATTTGTGAGAGTTGTGCATAAAATCCTGTAACCTATCAATTTCAAAATATAATAGGTCCCAGTTCTGAAATTTACAGTACAAACACAAGCTAACATCTTTCTAGAGCTTCTCTCTGACTGCCAAGATATGCTGCATGGTGCATTAATACACCCCCACACTGAATATGATAATGTTATTAATTGAGACATTGGGGAATACTAAGATCATTCAGCACAGCTGGGCTACTGACCTTCACCCATTAAAAATAGAAGCAATGTTAAAACCACATACACCAAGTCAAAGAAAAAGCCCTTCAATTAATTCAATAGAGTTTTTAATTGAACCAGAGCAATCTCTTTTATATGTCAATGTAAGAAGGAAAAATAAAACAAAGCAAGCCACTTCAGAATGAAAACCTAGAAGATAATTGTATAATGTGACAAACATTCATAGAATTTATGAGACTTTTAAATTTTTTTCTAAAAAACTTACCAAAATAATTATAATTTGGATTAATCTTAACTCAGTATCATTAGAGATGCATTATTTCCACGCGGTTCATTTCTGGAGAAAAGGACTTGAGTTTCTCAGTGCCAAAGACCGTTAGTTCAGTGAAGTGAAAATTCAAATATAACCTTGTAAGATGCACACTAATGTGTCAGTATTTGAATCCCTCTCTAATGTAGGAATGTCTATGTTTATACAGGACAAATCTCTAGTAATACATAAGATATTGCACAGAAAACCAGTATTTTTAGATATCCATAGTAGAACAGGAGGGAAGAGAAAAAGTCAGTAAAATGACATAATGATATTAAATAGCCCAGGACTATGTGGCAAAATGGCATATAATACTCCAGGCATACAATACTCTCCTTTCGAATGGATTTGAAGGTCCAGTGATCTTGAGGGACTGTGACTATGCAATCCTACCCTAAGGATCGGGGAGAATGGAAAAGAGAGAACCTCTAACAATGCTGCAGCTGACAGAGATTCTCCTCAACACAAGCGACGAAGGGTTTTATTTGCAGTGTGCACTGTATCATGTTTCATCTGAGATGCCAGATGTGTCACTTCGCTTACAGCCACGTTTGTTTCCACGCCACCACCCACTATCCCTGGACACAGAGCAGAAAGACCCGTGGGGACTTGCTTTGCTGACTTGCTGAGCTCATTAAACTCACATACCCAAATCGTATCAGAAATAAAAATTAAAAAAAAAAAGTCATTCTAACCTGTGAAAGAGAGAAATTACCAAACTAAATTTCCTCCCAGGGTTAGTCTGAGTGAGCTGATATAAGAACAGCAACTCTTGGGGTTTTGGGGGTTTTAAAAGAGAAACAAAATGAGTAGGGGAGAGAGATA
The DNA here is from genome assembly GCA_013398815.1 of Ibidorhyncha struthersii. Classification (NCBI taxonomy): domain Eukaryota; kingdom Metazoa; phylum Chordata; class Aves; order Charadriiformes; family Charadriidae; genus Ibidorhyncha; species Ibidorhyncha struthersii. Next base: position 391,605 of record VZSZ01003862.1, read on the forward strand.
AATATCTCAAAATAGTGTAATACAGAAAGAAAGATAATAGAATAGTATGTCAAAGATGCCTTCAATATTCTAGGGTGGTCAAAGTGGGAATTTTTTTTCTTTAAGTCAATGGCTTATCTGCAGCTACATGCTTTATAAAAAGAGATTCCATGTTGGAACCAAGAAACAGAGATTTCTTTCCAGCACATAGCTAGCTGGCATGCTAGAAAACATGAAGAACAAGTGTATTCAGCAGGCTATATAAATAGGAGGATGAATGAAGGACAGTAATATCAAATACTACATACCTTGATTGTAATATTCACAGTCGTAAGCTAAAAAAAAAAAAAGAAAACAAGCACGTTATTATTAGAAAATAACAACAGAATCACTGCATATCTGCATCCTAAAAATGTAAAATTCATTTCCATCAGAACAAGTTCAATTTTCTATAATATATTTCAATTAGTGACTTTATTTCCATTGGCTTTTATTCAGTAACATACAGCTGTATTTAAATAGATGCACCAGGACAACAGATCTGAAGCACAAATTATTCTATAGCTGAGAACCCTTCTCACTGTCAGTGGAAAGTAGAATGGACTGAATCTCTGTGCAGGCCCTGCGCAATGCTGGATATTCCCCAGATCTGGTACACCAGTTTCTTTCCACCAGCCTCCACACTGGCATACCCTGAGCATAGCCAGTCCTCTTGAGTAAGACAGAAAATTTCGATGCGTAAGAATAACAGCTGACACAAAGGCAGTTTGAAAAACGTGAAGCAGCACATTTATTATCCACCTGCTTCTGTCATATTTGTGTTGAGCATCAAAAGGCCAAAGATGCCCCAGTTGAGCTCCAGTGTGAAGCCAGCACAGGTACGTACCACAGAGTGAAGGAGATCGCCAGTGAATTGCTGCTCCTTGCTGGCAGCACTTGTGGGCATAAGCTGCAATACTGGTACACAAGCATTCACAGTCCCCACCAAGATTGCAGTTGCATGTATCTGTGTGACAATTTTTGACAAAAGAAGTCACATCGATCTGGAAGAAAAAAAAAAAAAAAAAGAGCTGGTGACTTAATTGTGTGAGCTGTACGAATTCCTATCACACCATTTTCAGCAGGAGTGCTACCTCTGCATTGTCTGAAAGAATTTAACACAAAAATAAGGCATTTTCTAAGGTTCAGATACATTCCTATACAAAAAGTATACTTCGAATGATCAGCTTGTACCTACATTACAAGGCAAGAGAAAATTTCGTTCAGTGACTATTAACAAGTATGTCTGTCCACACAGTTGCTGTTCATCGATTTTGGAGAGTGTATTGAAGCTGGCAGTTCTGTGTTTTTATAAGGCAAATGCTGCCATCTGTAGTCATCCTGCCAGTTTTGCATGAACAACTAAGTCTGAGCAACAGCTCTGATTATTGAGTAATTAAATAATCTTAAAGGGTTTTTTGGTCAGGGAAAGAAAGCTTGAGCATGCTGGTGACATTTTGCAGAAAAATATTTCTGCACTTATCAAGATTTTAATATACTTTGCCCGCAAACCTTCATTAGATCAGAAATCCACTTCCCCCACTCCAAAATCCTATCACGTTATTTCATGGTTTTACATGATACGTTATTTCAAAGGTTGCAATCATCTTTCTTGTAACGTTGAGCAGTCTTTCCAAAACAGTTTTCTTACTCAACACACGGAATGTTTAAAGCAATGCTTTTCTTCGGTTTAGACTCATTTTTGGACTCTGGTCTAGCTCAGTTGTGCAGCACTCAAATGGCACACGTCAGTTTACAGAAATATCATCACTGTAACAAAGCAGCACTTATCTAACATGGAGACAGCTTTTCAGCTGGCACTTGCTGGAAGCTGGCAGGGATACGAAGACTTTTTCTGTCTTCGGTAGAGAGAGATGCCATTTTGCTTTCATTGTTTTTCTTATTTTGAAAACAGGGATACCACTGGAGGGGGAGGCACGAGTATTAGGTCCACGGAAAATGGCTGTAATAACTTCGCAGGAGCCACCACACAACCTGTCATGTCTGCAGGACAGCATCTCTCCATGGGTAAGCAACATCCTGCTGTTTTAACAAACTGGGAGCCTCAGGTCAAAGCTCCTGCTGAGTTTGGGAATTATGAGGAAGACCTTTTTTTCTGTGAGTGTCAAGGCTCCTCAGCCCCTGCTGAGTTCAGCACTCAGCCAGGCAACTGCAATCCGTCAGTCACTGCCAACGACAGACACAAGATTTTGTCTCCCTGAAAGCAGAATTTTCCAGCCTCAGCTGAACTCTGAGGCCGCCTGTCCCATGGGCAGGAGCTTGCCTCTATGCACAGCAGGACCCTCCACCACCTGCGCAGCAGGAGCTACTGTAAAAGTGCTGTTCTAAGAATGTCTTCAAACCCACATTTGCACTTTCTGCTCCTTCTGTGCCCCCAGGGTCAGTCTCTGCTTGGGCTTTTTGCCTTGGCACTCGGTTGCCCTCCCATGCAGCCAGCTGCAGAGATCCTTGATAGGACGTCACTTTACATTGCATTTGTAAGAGCTGTATTTTCACACGCTGATGAATATGTTGTAAAAACACCTGAAAAATGTTTGCTTTACAGGCCGTGCCACACAGGATGGATATGTGTATGTGAAAATACTTGACTACTAATTAAATGACACCTGACATGCATTTTTTAACATAATTATGCTAAAATTTTGGCATAATGTTTGTAAACTCTAATCACAACATGGATGAGATATAGAAAATGAATGTTCAAGAGAAAACATCTTTATGAGTTATTATAATACAGCGCCTTAAAAACTCTCAAAAGTTCCATTTTTATTTATTACATTCCACTTTGAAAATACACTCATCACTATGTTCTCAGGCACACGCTCAAAAAATTCTTTACATAGTAACTAAAGTCAACATTAATAAATCTCTCGGGTTAAGCTACTGCAACCTCCTCCTCAGGCAAATTCCTAACCATGTTGATATCAAACTTCAGTCCTGAAAGTCAGGAGGTTCAGCTGGGACATCTAATGATCTCATTTAGTATTAATAGTCATAAAGAAAATAAGAGACTGAAGCAAAATGTCATAGTGGTTCTTGCTTGCACAGGTGTAAAGAAGCACCTTTGATAACTAAATACCTTTGGGAGGCTCAAATATGAAATAGAAAAATGCGTTGAGCATATCTTGTGTTGGTAAAGGGTGCACTAAAATGGAATGAAAGATTCCCACACAAGCTATTGTTGTCCCCATCTCACCTAGATTGAACTTAAGGACATTCTTGTAACTCAAGTCCCAGGCTCAGACAGGTATTGGGAAAACAAGGACACCATACCTCAGAGTTTTGATAAAAAGCAGATGATAGCTGTCAGGCAGTTAAAAATACTGATAGCTCTGAAGCTGAAGTCTCGCTCTCTCATATTTCTTTCTCTATTGAGCAGGACAGTTAACGAAATAAAACCATTTGAGGTAAGATGTAGGCACATTATACAAATGCTTATTTTAGAATCCTGCAATAGATACAAAAGCCTTAAAATTTTAATTACCTCTATAAATAAAACCTAAAGAGAACAGAACATTGATTATCCAGTCTACTAACTCATGGCTCCCAGTTACCGCTATTATGTTTAGGCTCCAGTCTTGAAAGGAACAAGGACCTCTGCACAAACGTAGCCCACCCACATAGAAATACTTGCAGGGCTCTACTCTGTATCCTCCACGGTGCTCAGGCTGATGGGAATGGCGAGAAGAAATTAATTACTGGAAGTTTAATATTTTCCTACATGAGACCACATCTTGGATATTAAAGAAACTTACCACATTGCGACAAGGTGCAAAAACATCACTGTATAAAATTGAGCACTCCTTTTTGGCGTAAGGGAACTTGCTCTGATGTACCTCACATGGTCTTAGTGTTTCATTTGGGCTCTTGCACTTAAAAACAAGCAAAAACACCACAAAGATTTTATACAGAGATGTGTTTACCATGGACTCAGGTACACTATAGTATCACGTAATTCAATACCTGCATACTCAGAAAACAAAAATAAAGTTTAAATGCTATTTTTATCTTCCCCTTTCCCTGATTTGTTGTTATAATTGAAAACATTTGCACAAAAAAGATTCTTTGTGTTTTGTTCTGAAGTACTAAAGTGTTCCTGCTGTCTGCTCAGTGCATAAAGACAAAATGTTTTCTTTGTGACACATTATAATCATTACCAGAGCAACCAACTGTAACATCACAAACAAATACATAGTCCAAATCCATCCCTGGTGGTTTTGCACTGACTTTAAATGGAGTCACGCTGCAGATGGCTTTAGTCCTGTACGTTCAAATAAAGAAGCAGCGGTAGGAAGAGAGCAACCCATAAAAAAAAAATAAAGTCAAAGATCATAATGATAACTCAAAAATGGCTGAGATACAACTCACTCTCTTAAAGTCTCTCTTCAAGAAGAAAAATAATCTAACAGAAAAATATAACAAAATGACATTCAACTCAGGAAACACAAGTTCCTCCAAAACCATACTTTCTTGGTGCAACAGGGAAGCCCAGGAGGAGGTAAAGGTGGACCTGTAGGCACCATTGGGCTGTTCCAGCACAGCCTCAGCTGCAGTGCAGTCACCCACCTACGCTGCCCTTCTGTGCGGATGTTCAGATGCTGCCGTGGGGGGACGGGTTGCCGCTCCCAGGAGGGAGAAACCCTGGAATCATCCCACGCTTCCAGGTGCCAATGCAAGCACATTTGCCAGTAGCAGAGTTGGGTTCTAGGCCTCCAGCTGTCAAATGCTCCTTTTTAGATTTTGCAGAAAAGATGACCAGGATACATCTCTATGAAGGCCAAAAGTCCTTTCTGAAAAAAAATCCCTAACACCTACTGCGGAGGCAGATGAAGTGTCAAGTTTGGCTGAGCGCAGGCTGCCTGCGAGGCCAATATAGAACTCAGATCCTGAGTGTTCTGTCAGCTACAGAAATCAGAAGATTACATGAGATTTTACAAATATAGTTTTATATATATGGCCACAAAAAGGCAAGTGCAAGCTTGGGCTGCATAAACAAAAGTCATAACATCCTGGAAGTTAATGTGCCATGCAAAAACACTTTTTTAAAGCGGACACTGAACTGATAAATTGGAAAAGAAAAATTCATAACTTCATACAAAGTATTTATACATTTCTTTATGTACCATCTTCTAGATGAACAGTACAACAGCTGACACTACACACTTCCCTTGATTGCTCACAGAATTTAAACATTTTATGCAGAGTAATTTAGATCCAAAGGGAGATATTGAGGGAGAGAAGCCTCAAAATCTTTACTCCAAAGCAGAATAGGTTTAAAATTCTTTCATGAGGTGAGAGATTTTGGTTCAATTTCCTGCAGAGAGTCAAGGAGAGAACAGATTAAAAACTGGTTCTCACAGACATCCTAAGGGAGTGCTTTACAAATACTGATTTTTCAGGAGGTTCACAAGGCTTTAAAACCTTACAGCTTCTCATCACAAATTAATAAAATACCTATTCTCCTGTGTTATAAAACACAGTTGTGATCATCCACTCTCTACAACCTCTTCCCTTCTTCTCAGAAACCAAGTTTCCATACTGGATTGTGCCTGTTGCTGTTCTGAGTCTTTTCAGTCTCACCCCTTCACCGCCGCTGCTTTGCTAGTTTGTTCTGTTTACAAACTGCAACTAAAAAAAATCACTAACATTTTTCCCAGTGTTTGGAAATAAATGTTTTTCTAGACCCTTTTTTCCAGAGTTCAGATTCTGTTTGCTTTCAGTATCCTGATGCCTCCAACACCAGAGGAGGTGGTTGTTTTTAAAATTGGGCTGAATCAAAAATGTTGGAAGCAATGTATCCAACTTTGTAGAAAACTGAAATCCAGACAGCTATGATAATTTTCTTATATAGGGAAAAATATATTCTTCCCTAAAAAGATTGTTCAGTTTCATTTAAATGCAGTATATGTTTACTACGACATAAGACATTATTAACACATTTCACATCTACAGACATAAGAATTAAAATGTCCTCTTGTACACTGATGATGAGTTTAGAAAACCCCTGTACATCACGTGCTTACAACACGCTCATTTATAAATTAAAATTATCATGCTTTTTTCCTAAATTTTTCCTGGACATGGGACTTACCTGTCCTAATACCCAGCTGTCTCCAAACACCTGTGCATTTCTCACCTCCATGTTGTTTGATGTTGTCAGATCATTTGAAGTATATTTGTCAAAATTTCCACACAAACCTGCCAGTTTACCCTGAAAGACAAGAAGGATTTTTTAATTCTTTTTTTTACATATACTAACAGTCAATAATCGGTACAAATTATGTATGTGGAATAAGACATTCTTAAACTGAAAGAAGTGAATGCAACTCTGACATACTTGGAAAATATCTGACACTCTGCTATGCTTACAGTTCCATATTGCAAATAACTTTTAATAGAAATTCATGTTTTCGTTTTTTTTTCCTGCTTTCCAGAACCTGTTCTTACTGTCTGCCCGAGAAAAGGGACTGGAATCTAGTCATATTTTTTTCCTGAAAGCTTAGTAATGCACCCAGCCCAAAAGTCAAAAGTTCAGGTGAATTACCTCATGATTGTGAAGCTTGACTAGTTGTTGTCATTAAAACTTGCTGCTTCTAATTTTAGCTCACAATAGCAAGAAAATTTGTAATAGAAGTTACAAAAGAGACAGCTGCAACTTTCTGGTGTTGGGGCATGTGCTACTGATGGAAAAAAAATATATATATGTATAGGCATATACATACATAGAGAAAAAGGTATTTCTGCACAACAATAAAAAGTAGAGTTGGATTTGTAGGGTGCTGTGGCTCACTCTAACGAATTCTTTTTCTTAAAGGTCTGCTGCAGACATTATCCTACTGAACGGGAGCTTCTGGAAGAAACAGTCATTGGAAACAGAAAAAGCTTGAAGTATTTGTGTCCCTGCATGCGACCAGTAGAACTCAGCTCCTTGCTAGCTTACTCAAAAACAGAAGAACCTTTTTTTCCACTATGTGTATTGATGGCTGATAAATCAGCTTGTATATGAAGTGAGCATTTCATGGCTGCTGGGACAAAAGCCTATTATAATGTTGCTTTAAAACCAGATTAGATGGTCATTGTAACTTTGACTTATACTTAAAAAAAAAAAAAAAAAAATTGTATTCTACTATAGAATGCCTTCTTTTCTCTTATTGGAAAGAGCGCCCTCTCAATACGTGTGTTCATGGTTGAGACAAAGCAGGAATGTAAGTATCGAATGTGCACATAAAGTTACTCTGCCAGGACCCAAAGACTGGGTTGCAGAGCCACCAAGGCAGATGATGATGTAGGAAAGGAACAGAGAAAAACAACTGGCAAGAGAAGGATCCTCATATTGTTCTCTGCATTGTGGCTGAACCCTGTCACAGTATACTTCTTAGGTTTTATCAGTTTTTGTCTTGCTCCTTTCCTGTATCTTGTCTTCTTAATTTAAACCCAAGATGTGACTCCATCTGTTCATCTCAGCAGCCTCTACTGCATCTCAGGGTGCGGTTCCATCATCAGCCTAACCCAATCTGTGCTACAAACCTCCCATCTTCCATGTCACTAGATATGGAAGCTTCTTTTCCATTGGCTTCAGCAATCATGGAAACATGCAGTGAACTGGGTAACTCAAAACTTACCCTCTCTTCCCACCCCCAAAGTAACTTTGAGTCAGAGCTGAATCACTGCATATCTGCAAGGCTGCAATGTGTGGAGCCACAGAGTAAACATGCATGTAGGAACCACCCCTTATTTTCAGGAGTCCAACCATTAAATCACATCCTCCATCTCTTGTTACCTGGGAAATGCTAGCAGCTGAACACCGTGACAAACAGCTATATCACCGGGAAAGTTAGTCATGAAGAAAAGACAACCCCAGTTTTCCAATAAAAGATCACACTAGTAACAGTGGGATGTACACAAAATCTTAGGATTTTTATTTTGGCTCACCTTCCATCGAGGTCCAACTTTAACATGCATCATTGTCTTCTTATCCCACAGAACTGTAATGTCCTGTTCTGGAAAGTGTATCACAGTGTAATATCCAGCCTTCCAAAGCTGATAGTTAGATTTGTTTTCCTGTCCCCTTAAGGTCTTCTGAGAGAAATGAATATGTATTAAGATCTAATAAAGTAATTCTACTAAAGGATGCGGCCAATTACAAAGAGTATACTGAAGAATACTTTATCTTTAACATATAGCCAAACAAATAATGTTACTAGAAATGTTGTTTAATACTTTGATATTTTGTCTTTTCAATCATTCCAATTTGCTTTAATTTTGTACTTTGCTTTCCCTTTCAAAACCAAGTGGAAATAAATAAATAAAAGCCAATATGCTTTGAATGCTTGAGGCTTTTGAGAAGTTGTCTTTGTAGAATAGAACTTGAAAAAAAACAATGAAAAAAAAATAAGTTTTTTCCTTGGACCTGCTTTTTTATCCAGGCCTAGACACTTGTACTACGTTAACTCAGACTGAGAGATGTTTTCCGAAAACATGCTCCTTTAAAGTTGTAACTTTACAATGTTTATCTTAAAGGGCGACCCAAAAAGGAAAGACAATAACTAACCTGCTTCTCAGAAGATTCACTAAAATAAATCTCAGTGTCTCCAACAGTGATGAAAACATTCTTCGAGCAAACAATATCATTGTCAAAGCATTTTTTGTTCTGAGCAATTATAGATATATTTGAGTTATCCGTGCTCTGCAATATGAAGAAGAAATCATTTTAGTTATAGATTCAATTGCATTTCACTGCTGCAAATTTATTCCAGGCTTACCATCACAAAAAGATGAATCACTTAGGACTTACACATCTTTGAAATTAAATTTAAGAAAAGCTACCAAACAAGGAAATGCATTTTTAAATTCAAAGCTGAACCCACAGCCAACTCAAACTTTGGAGTAAAACACAAAGAACCATTATGTTCAGCTGTAAGTCCTCCTTCTGACGACTTCACAAACTCAGAAGATCAACCTACCCATAAAATAAGAATCTAGTTTAGGCTTTTAAAATGTGCTCATACAAGGAATCCAATATTTGCTGCACAGTATGGTTGTCAAAATCAAGACATGCTATAAAAAGAGCTTTATTTTTAAACCAAGGTACTTGAGATCAAGCTGCTTTTGTATTTTTAAAACCAAGAAACCTACCAGCTGTTAGTAGTAGATAGAACAATTTTTGTACCATCACACATCAAAATTCACAAAACCATGAGTCACACTCAATGTTATTGGAGGGGGCAAAGGTTTCTGCCAATATTTTTCCTGTGCTTTTTTCTTTAACATTTAGAAGATTTGTCTACTCTGTCGTCTTTTGATTTGCTGGTGTTTTAGTACACAAAATTCCAATTTACTGCCTTCCCAATTCCATATCTGTTTGCTTTCTGGCCTGTAAATTATTTTTGCATTCTCAGTACATAAAATCACTTTTGCACCTTGGCTCAACATGTCTGTTTATTCACCTGCAGCTTCTGTGGTTCTTCTGTACCCTAAGGGGAAACACACACGCACTTTGTAATTCCCCATGCTAGGACTGGTACAAGAAAAGACATCAGCTGTATTTTCAGAGTCGATAAAACTACCACAAACAAAAATAAAGTTGAGTTACTGTTATTATTTCTTATTTTAATTTGCCTTTCAATTCATTTCTGTACCAATCCTTGCAAGTCAACAAGCCATAACTATAGAAAAGACTTGAGTTAACTTCATAACATTAATACAAGCCACTAACAGTGCTTCTGAATCCAGTTTAATTTTTGATCAAATTCAGTCCTACAGTCATTACAAACCTGAGACAGATATGAAATAAAAGTCTTGGAGGGGGCAAGCTATATATCTTACTTGCTGAGTCATCCAGTCTTATGAGACACTTGGATAGCGCTGGAAACAAAAAGATGTTTAAAATTCTCTTCTTACTCCCACCCTCCTTTAAACACTCTCTGAGACTACAACTAGCTGAAACTAATTGCAGGTGCTAATGGGTACAGTAGGCAAGATAGGAATGGTGGTGTCAGCAGTTCCCCAGATCCGGGAACTCCTCTTGGCTCCCAGCAATGCTCTTGGAGAGCTCCACTTGGCCACAATGGGAAGGAACCCATGCCTCGGTTTGTGCCCACAGCATCTCTCCCCAGAGCTTTGCTCCCTCCCTTGGTGGGTGTACCTCTCCCTTGGTCAGTGTACCCCTGAAAGGTGCTGGGTACATACTCCCTAACTACTCCTTGCCTGTCTCACATTTGCACTCTTATTTTTCTGTGTTCATCAGAATTCAAGAATAAAAAAACGTACCAGCAATTTTTCCTCACTAGTGAGAAATTGCATACAGAAAATATGGGAAGGACTTTTTTTTTTTTTTCATTTTCCTTCATAAAAGTCAGTGACCAAACTGTTTAAAGAACACCTTCAATCTAAAAAAAAAACCACCACCCCACCCAACCCCAGATGATGGGAAGCATGGAAGTATTTTTGTTACCACACAGAGGAGGTGCTACAGCTTTGCTGCCCTTAGTTTAGCATGGTCCAGAAGCCAGAGGATGCTGCTACTTGGCATAGAAAACACTCTACAGCAAGCGCCAGCAAATACCATGAACATAAGGTGTGGAAGACTGCCTGCAAGCTTTATGTTACCCTAATGCCAGGGCTTACGAAACAGGTGGTGTATGCTAGCAATTAGCTTGGAAGACAGCAATTAAGGCAGGTAAAGTTAGCCACTAGCTGCTGGTGGTAAGGGGGTGTAGGAAATCAGCTCGTCATGATTTAGCAGGGGAACTCAGTTTAAAAGTACTGAAAGCTTCAGGGTAAAGTGAAGTTCATCTTTTCCATTCTATTGTAAAGTTGTTTTAGGTTGCACTCAGAATAAAATTGGTTGCTACCTTTTGGGGAAATACACTGTGTTTTAATTAAGCCAGGCTTGCTGCTGGATTCAGTCCAGTAACTATCCCCCTCCAAGTCAGATAACAGCCCAGAGCATTTTTGGATTTATTGGAGGTGATGTGGTAAATTAAAAAGGAGACAAACTCATTAGTTTGGTAGATAGGACACAAGCTGATACTTTCTGTGCTGGCCAAGTGAAAAGTGAGCAAAGAAGCTACCTCCCCACCACAGGTCAGTTCAGAAAAGGGCTTTGCTTGCAGTCTATGGGTCTGTTTGATGCCCAGGACATTGTGAGCTGTTTTCATTGCAGCGTTCATTCCTCTTCAGTTAGCTTAGCCTCAGCAGAAGGGGACACTCTGAGTTAATAGGGAAGCAATGTCTTCACTGTAAGAAAAGAGATGGAGGGCTTCATTTTAAATAAGGATAGTTAATTCAGGCTAATTATCCCACAGTAAAAATACACCTTTTTTGGCAATGAAGACAAGTTCTTGGAGCAGCAGCGGGTAGCTGTATTAGCTATGTTAATTGAGGCTGCTGCCTGTGCCTTCTGACAGTCCAGGCCAATCCCTTCAGCGGAACAGCATCAACATACTTAAGTCAGAAGTTTTTGTGTATGGTTGGGATTTGAGCCAAGGGCAAAAGTTGAGTTACATTTCAAGTTAACTCTGCAGCAGGGAGAAGCCTGGAGACAGGGAGCATTTTGCTGACCAAAGCCAGAACAGGGAGTCCTGAAGACCAGTGAAGTACTTCCTTACTTGTAGGACTGCCTGTTGGTGTTAAATTGCTAAAAATTATGCAGGTTGGAAATGCAGAGAGACAGTGGTGGTGGTTCAGTAGAGCTATGAGTAAACCAGACATTTAAGAAAAAGGGCTTTACATTAAATCCTGTGTCTTCTGTGCTTCCTCTCTTTCTAATTAAATCTTAGACCTAAACCCAAATATAAAAACACCATTATGGATTATGTATGTCTTGTGGCTCAAAGCTTTCATGATAAGATTTGCTTTACATACATACCCTTGCCATTCCCTCTCTACACCTCAATAAAAATTGAGTCCTCTCCCAGCCATACGGTACCAGCCAAATTCAAAGTTGAATGACAGTTTCTATGATGGTCTTCAAATTATTCTGTAACTGCTGCATATGCAGCCTCTTCTTTCAGCAGGGAAGAAATAAACTGCAGTTGAAACTTAGCACTTAACTATTGCCAAAAGAAAGAACAGTGACTATTTAGATAAAAGGGGGGATCATCTTTGAATTTTGTATAAGACAGTGAGGTGTTGGGCAAATCTAGACAACTCATAGAGACTGTGATAGTATAAATGATAGTGATTAAGTTCCATCTCTCTAGTCTGCACTGGATCCACACAGGTATGAAAACAAGCTTTTGTCACTACTGCTGGAAGAAAGTCTGAGTAGACACTAGGAGCAGGTCTAATGAATAACAAGGTGGGGATTTCTGTTGTTTTTCTTTTTTTTTCCCTGCACAGTCTCTTTCCAAGGCAGAGTCGCTCTTTACCTTTTTAGGTAAAATGCAGCCAACAGGGGATGTACTACAGTTCATCATGTGAAACCTACTTACGCTGACAGAAACTAGAAATAAAATGGTTTTCCCACTGCAAGAGTATCTTCCCACGTAAATTACCATATGCAGCCTGTTCCAACTTAATATCAGTTTCTTTGTGATAACATGGAGTTGCCAAGCAACAGGGAAGACAGAGACACAGCTCTGGGCAGTCAGTCAAAAGCTCATTGTCAGTCCCGCTTCTCAGGACATTCTTTTTCTAGACTTCACTGCAC
>VZSZ01003862.1:404367-487564 GCA_013398815.1 Ibidorhyncha struthersii
TTTTTTCTTCAGTAGTGCTTGGGAATGCTGGGGTTTATTTTTGTTAGAAACTTTCTATTTCAATATCCTGTTAGAATTTTTCTATCACTATCAACCAATAACAACACTGTGTAGTGTGCTTACATAGTCAAAATGCAGCCTAGGAGAAGACAATTTAAATGTGGCTGTCTTTGTCTTCTTTGAAAGTTTCATTAAAATCTCTCAAACTGTTCAGTGTAAAGGCTCATTCTTTTCGATTCTTAGTACCCTGATTTCTCATTTTTTTTTTGCTTTGTTCCCTACAATACGATGACTTGCAAACTAGGGTGGCCATAAAAGCACATAGGGACATTCTGGGAACTGGCTAGAGATAGATTAATTCTATTTTCCTTTTATTTTAATGACTCTTTAGAGGTTTTCATATATAGCCACGTACACAAACAAATGCAAAAAGCTCTAAAATACTGGAAAAATATACAGTAGTTTGAAAAGTAGAATTTGCTTTCTCCTTCCTACATATTTTCAGAGAGGTGCTGTTAGCTCTGTTCAGACTTAACTTTTCAGGAAATTTTATGGAAACTCAGAATGAGTTTGGTGGTTGTTTATTGGTCTTTGAATTTCTTCTGAAGGAACTTAACATTTCACACTATTACTCCTAGTGAGCTTGATCCTAGGATAACTAAAGCATCTTAGCCCATATTTAGTGAGCATTTAGACATAAATATTTAAGTGTTTTTGGAGAGCAGGCAAATGGCTTGGCACCAAACATGATCTTGCCTTGTTAGTTTCTTGTGCCATTTTACCAGACAGTTGATCTCCAGATAATCAGTGAAAACACATTAATCATGCAAAACTCATTCACAATTCACACCAAGAAACATCTCCTGTTGGAAGGCTTCTTTCATTTTGCTGGTGTGATACTTTCTTCTGTACCATTTCAAAATTATGTATATATACACATTCTGTGTAACTTTATTTACAGGATGCTTTTGCATCCTGTACAAATTGTTATCGTCAAATGCTTTTTCCCCATGGCTATTCAATTGGAGCAATACTGGTTGGAGTCAGCAGATGGCACTGTTACACGCTGTCTCTGTGAACTGAACATGAAAGTCAGGAAACTATTATAGGACAGATAGTAAGTGAACCTCTTACAGGAGAGAGAAAATGAATAGCAATAGTACTTATTTTTCCACTGATGTTATGTATTTCTATACAACTATTTAAAAAAACCCACATTTAGGAACTAAGAACCTAAGACCTAAATTGCTCAGGCACACACAGAGGCACATAAATTCTCTTTTCCTCAGCATCTTCTACAGAGCTGCAGATTATGTGATTATTTTCACTAAAAATATGCCAAAGAAACTTGCAATATGCCTGTAAGATATGACACATTTCTAGCATTGTAGCACAGTTGAGTAGAAATGGAGGAGAACAACATGACTGAGTAGTTTCACTGATGCAAATTCAACGGGGTGAGATAATTCCAGCTACTGACTCACTCTCAAACAATTTCCAGATGTCTGCTAATGCATCCACTATAACTCTTTCCTATTTCTTTAAAAGTCACTTCCCAAAAGGATACACCTCAGGCAGAATAAACTCTCAACAACTCTTGGGAAAGATGCGTTACAACTATCTGTATGTATGTACACAAGCAGTAGGAAAAATACATCATTATATCACATAACCCTTTTTATATATAGCTTTTTTGTAGTAGATTTTATGCCAATATGGAGTTGGGTGTTCTGAAGTTTTGTCAGAAAAAAAACCAAGTAATTTTTTAAAATCTACTGCTAATAGTGAAAAGTACATGACAGGGAATATTTTACTTGATATACTTTCTTAATTTTTAAAAAGTTGATTAATCAGCTAGAAATCACTGGAAAGGTTTTGTTTTTCTTTTTTATATTTTAAGAGAACTATATTAAAAGGTTTGAGAAAAGATCATTTAAAGCAAATTTCTTTTGTTTCATTTACTTAGCTTTGCCTGCTTGGGTATCCGATTTGGTTTTTGCACAGGTCACATTACTGCAATACCTTTCTAATTAAAAATGAGATATTCTGAAGATTAAGGATTTGGGAACATTCAAATATTTGTTTCCAAGTAAGACATTCTGCAACATGAGCTATTCTGAATCACAAATCAGCAGCACGGTTGGTGGTGTTAGTTTTAAATATCTAAACAGGTATTTATATGAGAGCTATTAGTATAATTTTATTAATAAGTACATGATAAATGCCAATATTTTATCATTGTTTTTTGTAATGATAAAGCACAACAGACCAGGAAAAAAAAGGACAAGACATAGTGGTGATAAATTTGCCTTTTCTGAGCTCCAGCAAATGATGGCAGGAGCTAGAAAGCTGGAACTCACACAAAGCTTTTGGTTTTTTAAATATAATGAATGTTAAATGTGTTCATTTACACTGCTGGAGCTTAGTTGCTATGCATTCAGAAACAAAAATACTCATATCCTGATGTAAACCAGAGTAAATTTAATTCACAGTTCTTATAGCTCACTGCCAACACCCAGCGTCAGAGGCCATAGACTGCTAAGCAGCATCTACAGGTTGCAAGCCTGAGCATCCTCCCACTTCAAACACAGCAAAAGGCTTTCGTTTTACTGCTGCCAACACACCATACAGCTTCCTGAAACAGCAACACATGATGCTAGGTTTTGCTCCTCTTTTGCTGCTGTATCAGTAGAATATGGGCATCAACAGTCCACAAAGCTGTACCCACCAGCATCCATCCAAATCAGGCAGTCACTGGTACAGTGAACTGCCTTTTCAGGCAGCCATCAGAGTATAACATTTTAGAGTCGGTATAGCCAAAAGCCTGTTGGATGCTGAACATTAACCCAAACGCAGAAATTCAAGGTGAAAAGGTCACGTTCTTCAAGCTGTGTGGTCGTTAAATGGCAAGGTCCTCAGAAAGAGGATCCAACATCTGAGTCACACCATGCGCACACTGCCTCCAAACTGCCATTCTCATGGCAAGAAACTTTTCCCCAAGCCTTTCCTGGAAGACCTCCATGGTAATCTGCACAAATTGAAAGAAATCTTGCCTTTGTTGGAGAATAAAAGTGATTCATTCACTGCATAATTTAATGGTCTGGAGAATCAGGTGGTAGAGACGGAAAGGCATGTAGAGGTAATTGAGTCTGAAATCATTGATCTGGAGAAAATGGAACCAGAGCATAAATCCATTGCCAACTGTAATCAAATCTTTTGCTCACAGAAGGGGTATTAAAAACGGAAAAACGGGTACAAGCCAACGTTATCTAAGCACTCTGCTTCCCAGCTGAAGACAAGAATGGAAAGGGATGTCTCCCACAGGGGGCTCACTACTGACCCTTACAGGACTTCCAGAGACCCAGAAAAAAGAGGTCATCCAGAAAGGTATCCTCTGAAATCATGGGACTGATGAAAAGAAAATTGTTGGTGTTGTTTGCAACTAGAGCAGGGCAAACTATTCACAGTAAATAATATTTTCACTGAAATGTAGTCTCTCTTTTTTTGGACACAGATTTGCAAGCAAATTGTCAAGAAACACATCACTATTTCTACACAGTTACCGTTGCTATAAATTATTTGACAAGTGTTTTAGGTGGACATATTTTGGCACATCACTTACTCATGAAACTATTTGTTGGAATGTGGCTTTGAGGATTAGATATGTTACTTAAAAAATTAAAGGCATTCTGATTGGGACCCCATGTTACAGTTTTGTTCCCTGAATAGATGAAAATTACTTTTAGAGTCAGGCTTCCAATGTAAAACATTTGTAATTTCAAATTCAACATTATTTAATTTCCCATTAAAATCTTCAGAGTCTATTGAAAGAAAATATTTGTCTTAACTATGAATAATCTGGCTGACAATGTTGGTTAACCATGAACCTGCAGCTCTAGTCCTCCACTGGGTGACTAACAGCAAGCAGAATGTATTAGTTTTATGAACAGGCTACGAGAGAGACCATGCAAAATGCTATTTCATTCTATAGGTTTGTCAGATTCATGGATCTACAGAATGGCTACCTGGCACAAATGATGTGGGAAAAAGCTGCATAAAAAATTACAGATATTCAATAAGGGGAAATGGGGTAAGGGCTACTTGTACCTCCTCAGATGTGACGAATGAGTAACTGAAGAATTGTTGCTTTGTGTGTGATTGCCCCAGCTTATGCCCAGTCATTATTCAATAGATTTACCAATCAAGATACATATATCAACAAATAACAAGAATAAGATTATCAGTACATCAGCCAAATTCTGTATCAAGCACTCTAATAAAACCACTATAAACTTCCAGCTTTGAACTTGCCTCAAGTTACAAAAGAAGGGGTATGCAAGAGAAGAGCTCCCTTGCTGTATTCCCCAGGGCAGAGCAGGTATCGAACACTGGGGACTGCTCATCAATAGGATAATCATTTGGGAAACTGTAGTACTGGTTCACTAGATCATGCACATTTTGTTACATGAACATCTGCCTTAACAAATGGTCTCCCATGTTATGTCTCCCGACCCAAAAGAATTACACCTTTACTTCTAATTGGCATAACACTTCAATTATTTCATCAAATGTCTGTTCGTTTTCACAGTCCTCCAACACACTACATCTGGTGATAAAATTGGCTTTAAAAGAGCCTTCGTGGTTGCATCAAAAAGATTAAAAAGATGACTTTAAAATGGACAAACCCCCAGCATCAAATGAAAAGAAGGGACAATATTTTTATCACATACTTTAAAGTTAGTTTAAAATCCATAAAATGTGAGTACTTGAGGATGAGGGCTTAGGTCTGCTGACCTCCATCTTTCAGGATACAGGAATAAAACAGTCCTTCCTTTTCTTGGCTTTAGGACCTTATTGACGACTTACTAAAGTTAATGGAAAGACTTCAGTGGGTTATTTGGGTTTTTTTTTTAAAAAGGCAGATAAGCGTTACAACAGAGCTCCTTCTCATTAGAGGATATTCTGACGGGTAGACTATCCCTCTAAGGTCTTGCTTGGAGAATCCCCCAAATCAGAGGAAATATAATTCTGCTTCTCAGAAGAGAACAGGTCTGAGGAGCCCCAAGGGCACTGACCCTGCAAGCCTTAATAAAGAATGCACTGAACTCCAGTTCTGAAAACTACCACAAAGCTAGAAAAAAGCCAACAGGAATGATAGAAAGACAGCAATTTTACTATAAAAGCAGAAGCCTATGAAACAGGCAAGTGGAAGAAATAGACTGCAAGTACAAAACACATGCGGTAAAAGTTTGCTAGAAAAGTAACATCATTTTGTTAGTGAAAGAATGTAGCACCATCAGTGACAGAAGGTAAGCAAGAAAATGCATGAAAGTAAGCTATTTAAATCTTTTTAATAACAAAATTGGTTGGATTAAATTAATCAATATTCAGATTAGCTAAAATGAAGTGTTTACATGATCTACACCGATAAAAGTTAAATGACTTGGTCTGCTAAGATTTTTCTTTTTTTCCTTTGAAATTACTGAGGTTTTAAAATGTTACAAGCAAGTATTGATGTCTTCTCTGTGAATGTCTTTTTTCCATACAGGGACTTCACTTTGCAGTGTGTAATGTAACTCCTAATTCCTTGGAAAAGATGAAGTTATCATTTCATGAGATATTACTGCCCTAATTGTCTTAATTGCTGCATTAAATCTTATTGGTTGTTTTCTCACCGATGGATATATCTGTTGAACTAATTATAAAGGGCTTTTTCATACACCTACTGCCACCTTAAACAAAAAGGCCTGACAGGTGACACTGATGTTGAAAACAAAGTTTGAAGTTTCATAATTGGCTGAAAGGTAATACTTGATTTTTCTCCCGTAAGAGCTCCTTATTGAAAACATGGTAATAGGTAAGGATGACTTCTTTCTTTGGTACAGTGCAATACAGTGACAAATTAAAGAGCTGTTCAAACAGATCACATTTAGGGAGGCTAACAGCCAAATCAAACAGTGAAGGCTGGTAACGTGGATGGGAACAGTACGTTATCATGCCACTGGGGACATGGGATTCAGACTGTAGTTCTTGGACTCAGTTCTATGTCTGGGAAGATCTAGTATGCCAACAAATTTATTGTAGTTATCATTTCCCTTATTGCACTGCTGCAACACCTTTGTTTAGCGTATAAAAGATAGCAGAGGCAAAGAGGTCCACTTCTCACAGGAAAGAAGATTAGTGGAAGGGTAGGGACAAAGTTATTACAGTGTTGTATATACAATATTACAACCACTTCAGCTGTTTCAATTTCTGGTGTTTGGTGAGCCTTTTACATGTTATCCATAAAAATCGGTCTCGTAACAGCACTGCGATCTACCGTTAAGTCAATGGATTGTGTACTAGCAACTATCAAATCTATAATGGTCTGTAATACCTTACAGGCGGGGAATGTGAAGCACACAGCACATACCCTACGTGGCAGGGCAGTTGGACTAGCTGATCTTCAAAGGTCCCTTCCAACCCAAACCATTCTATGATTCTCTGATTTAAGTTAAAAAATACATGTTTGTTCGTAGAACAGGTAGCATTGTTTGGCTGACAAGACTGCCCTGGACAGCTGTGCCTGCCAAGGTGTTAGGCAAGGCATTTAAACTTTTGCGATGATGTATACTTTTCCATATTTCATCTGGCTTGTTTATTTGGACAACTGGCTATAAGAGGCAGGGCTCTCGCATACCTTCTGAACAAAGAGTAGCTCAAGGGAGACTATATTACTCTGATACTACTATTAAAAAATGTCACTGCACATGGCCATAATGTAGGGGAGGATGATTATGAAAAGACAGCCATGGAAACCTCTGCTCTAGGAACAACAAACCATATTTCAATGAAGAGCAGCCTCATCATGCTATCATGTCTGCACATATAATGTAGTTTAACCACATCAGTATGCGGTACATCTGTGTACATGTACATGGTACAACTGTGATGTAACTGTGTACATGCAAGTAAAAGCATATGTGAAATTGGAGAACAGATGATGCTTTGGATTATTACTCAGGCTGCCACTAGGAAGGTGCCAACTAAATCTGTTTCATATGTTTTTCTCACATAAAGCTCCATTCCTGCATAGTGGTAGCTAATTTAGTGCCTATCTTCATGGTAGCATAGTAACAGTTATTTTTTCTGTTCCCTGATTTGCCTATTTCATCGTTGAATTTCATCCTCCATTTTATCATGCGGTGCTTTCTGCCATAAGTTCTTCTGAACCTTTTGGCAGTCCACCTTTGTTTCAGCTGTTCAGACCGATTCTTTACCATAAATATACTCCACCTCAATCCTCACACCAGCCTTTCAAAATTGTTTCTCAAGATGTTAAACACGGGTCTCAGTATGGATCCCTGTGAGATGTCACCAGTATTTCTCCATTTTAAACAAAGGCCATTTATTCCTACCTTTTAACTTCTAACTTTTAGTTCATGTCTCAAAGAATCTTCAGCACCATCCTATGAGAGACTAGTCTCTAAAAAATATTTGTTGAAATTTGTCTCCAAAAGGTCTTTAAGTTAAAATACACACATATTGACCTGATCATCCTCATCTATATGTTTATTGTCTTCACGGAATAACTCAGAAGATTCATCATGCATGAATTTCTTTTACAAAAAAAAAAGTTCAACTCTTCCCCAATTATAATTTCTCTTTATTATTAAATTTCTATTAATTTCCTTCTTATGTAAATCAGACATGTCAGTCTGTTCCTGCCAAATTCAACCATGGAGTCCTTTCAAAATATTTGGTTATACTGCCATCTTCCATTCCTCTGATTCCAGGATTGCACATCACGTAGTTCATCAGTTCTGTGTTTTAGTTCTCTCAAAGCTCTTGGGCACTTGCCATCCTTTGTTTCTTTTATTTTTTTCCCCTAAAACTTTTCCAAACACTTCACAGTCAAAAATGAGCCCACAGATACATCATCTGTTCCAGACATAATTATGCAGTGCTTAATTTGTAATAAACAGTCCTTCAGTATAGGTCATGAAAGTTTTCCATATACTAAAGAGGAAAGAAAAATTGTGAACCAATTAGGCCATACTTTCTCATATTAGCTAACTTTGGGGAAAAAAAACAGTTTGAAAATCTGAAAAAAAGTCTGAAAAGTCTGAAAAGCAGATCTATGCAGGCAGCATTTTCGTCATTTGTGTCATCATGTTCACCTGAAGAAAGGCCTATTGGCAGTGGGCTACATGCCTCAATTATGTGGCTGACAGCTTTATTCTTGGACTCCAAATGCTCCCCCCGGTTTATTTCCAGATAGGTACTTTGTTATGCAGTAGAGTGGCAGGTAACATTTGATTGTAAAAGCAAAACATTCCAGTATCATGCTAAAGATTGAAAAAGCAGCATGGATTTGTCTTACACACCTCTCTGCCTAGATGGCATAAGAATTAAGAAATGGTAACCCCCCTTTCCACTTCATCATACAGGCAAGATGATTTTACAGGTAAAGTAACCCCTATTTGTTGCATCTTAAAGGAGGAAGGTTTGTGCAAAGGTTTATATACCTCTAAGAGTAAGAGCTCTTTTATGAGACAATGTGATACATGCCAGAAGTTTGCTATGAGGTATTCTTATTATCTTTACCAAAGTGTCACTTTTTTTTATTTTTTTTAACAAAGAAAAAATTCTGGAACCAATCTTTTCTTTCACAGCTGTGAATACTCTCCTAAAGCGTTCATGAAATAAACTATTTGCAGTAGTCCTTGTTGAGAAACCATACTTGTTCTTAAGGTTAGACAGTCAGGGTTGACAGAAAATGAATATCCTTCTAAACACATTACTGTAACTCAGAAGGCAGACTCTTAACCTTAATAATAGCAACAATGATAATAAACAATGGTGGTGTTAGTAATAGAATATATTTCTAAATGTCAGTAATGGTATTTTTAAACAAAAAAGGCTAGCAATGTACTGTAGATGTGTGCTATGAGGAACATTAGCATGTAGCTGCCAGACAATCTCAATGAAGGATTTCATTGTTGAATTATGAAATCATGGTGTTTGATATTATTATACACATACACTCCAGATTTGATGCAGATCACATTCAAGAGGAATTCCAAGCAGCCTCAGAAGTTGTCATTAGCCCTCTGCCAAGCAGAGGTTATAGATAATTATTAAATAAGTCTATAGGTTACACCCAGTTCTAGGACAGTTTCTATGGTGTTTTTCTTTGCTCGTTGTGATGAAAACATGGTTAAGGTAGCCCAGAAAACATTGATGTCTATTTTTCTCTAGCCCACATAGATATGTAAGGACACACCCATGTATCGTTTTCAAATGGCTAAGCACGAAATGTCATTTACAGATTCTTCCTTTCAGACACATCTGTTTTGCACTTGTTTTCTTAATGTTTGTTTCTATAGATCATCTCCCGATGTTCAAAATACTTGCCCTCTCACAGAAACTTTCACTTGGACACATGAAAATGTATGAATAATCCTCCTACCTTTAGCAGGTAAGCTTGGCAGTCACTAACATAATCATACTCCAGTCCATCAAAGGTATAATAATGTCGATCTCCATAAACAGTGCATACAGCAGGACAGGGGTAACTAGTGCAATTGAATATCCCTCTCCGACAAACACTGTAAGGAAAATTAACAATCAGTATCTTCTCATAGCAGGGTCATTTTCTTTTTATTTTCAAGAGAAAGCTTTCTTGGGTTCTTTATTTCAAGTTATACAGAAATCCATGAAAGGAAGAAAATTCTTAGACCTTGAAACACAGAGCTATTCTGTGGATTGCTTCTGAAATTATTGGTGATGACATGACAGAAAAGTGTTGAGCGTTTGGCCATCAGCACATATGTACAATAAAATGCATAAGAAATGAATGCAAAATCTTAAAATTTTTATGGCTTATGCAAATATTTCCGTTATTGCCTCCAGTATAGATAAGACACCTTGCCACAACACCCTCATTCATAAAACATCAATATTATACTTTTTCTCAATAAATTTTTATTAAAATCTGCACATGTTCAATACAGAAGACCTCCAGTTACTACCTGTAAGATTTCAGGGTATCAGAAAAGCACAGAATGAGTTTAAGAAATAAATGCTGATATTTTGCGGGATCACTTTCCCTGTCAGCTACATTCAGTGACTAACATGAATTTAGATGAAGTACTGACAGCCTCTAGTTCTGCTTGTGTAAGCATATAAGCTCAGCTGATTTGCCAATGAAGTTTTTAACTGATTAAAAGCTGCCATGCCAAACTTTTTTTTTATTATTATTAAATAGATACTTAACCGAAGATGGATATTTTGGCTAGCAAATTATAATGAATAAAAAACTGTTTTGCATCAATATAAGTCAGGTAAGGCCCCTTAAAAAATATGCTGGACATTAGCTCATTTTCCAATTCTAATGCTTTTTTATTTCCTTTTTCTTTTTTTATTGCCCATATACTTTCTATACAGTCCCTCATGCAAATTGGTAACTCACACTGCAAACAGTCCATTTCCCAAAGGAGCAGACTATTTACCACTGTCACACATTTAATTTCTCTTTTTTTCTCCTTGGTTGTCTTTCGTGATATTCTGTTCTCCAAAAACGCCAAATGTCTTTTCTTTCAGACTGATAACTGGTATGTGTGGAATCAAGCATTTTTTCTTGACTGCTTTTTAACTTGGATATCTTCTGCTTCCTTTTCAGATCTGAAGAAACACTCACCCAAAAGTCTGCCTACTCCTCCAGGTCTATTAGTGAGCTTAATAAAAGGTATATCCTGTAACTGTCTATAAACAAGCATATACATTTTTGATTTTCAATGTACTCAACACATTTTGTGTATCAGTTCCATGCTGTGTCTAGACATTGTGGCTAGGCATTTGTGGCTAGACAAATTCAGAGGATTTGGAAGTAGGCAAAATGCATGTCACTCACCAGGTGTAACATGGTGTAGCTATCACTTCTCCTGATAGAAATTCCCTGTCTTTCCAGGTACATGGACAACTATCAGGAATATAACACTTCCCTCTATGCTCAGCCATCCTTCAAAACAAAAGAATTATTAAGATGAAAGCATGAATTCACAAGTAGATCAACATAACTGAATGTGTAGTGCATTGTCTAAACCCTGCCGAGGGCAACCGGTCAGCCAGCCAGCCAAGGACAACAGCTTCAGCAGCAAAAGCTGCGCGAATCAAATGATCTCCACTGTGCACAGCTGGAGACCTCACAAAGCTCACAGCTGCGGCTCTCCTCCTATCACGAAAGGAGTACATTGGTGCGGGGCAGCAGCTCCTATGCAAGAGCGCAGGTAGTGTAGATAGTCCTCCCTGCAAACTGTGGAGGATGTGTGTGTTACGCACGCTGGTGAGGCCACAGCTGGGCTGCCCTTCCCTCCCTGCTACTCCCTCGTCCTCCTGTCCCAGGGAAGCAGCTGGACTGATGTGCCTCCTCCTCTGCACAAAGCAGCAACCGTCCTGTTCTGAGCACAGGATAGTGAGCTGGGCCATGGCAGCTGTTGCAGAGTTAGCAGGACAAAAGAAACACAGTCTACAAAGAGCAGTGGTGGAGGTTACCTGCCTACACCAGGGAAGTGGAAACAGCTCACAAGGTTAAGACAAAACAACAGCATTTGATGCAAAAAGCAGCAAGTCTGATTAGATCATGAATAAGTGACCCAGAGATGTGGTTAACCACTTTTTGCTATCTCCTCATTTCCATCTGCTTAGCAATATTAACTTTTTAAAAAATATGTTACTGACACTCCCAATGCTGCTCTTTAGGGGAGCAATTCCTGCAGTTGTCATTGCAACACATGGTTGAGAGCAGAGAGAGACATGTTTTCAAAGTATGATCTGGAGATTGCTTCACTTGAGGTTGAGTTAAAAGGAATACACAGATTAGAGTTTTCTTCTCCCCATAATTACTGGTTCATTAAAATTAATTGGTTTTAAGTAAAAGAGTCAAGTGTCCAGAAAAATTATTAAAGGTAGGAAAGCACTAGAAAGAATGGCTTGGGAAGGTAATTTAGAGTCTCTGTCAATGGAAGTTAATTATCTTCCAAGAATAACATAGGTGTAGCTGATGCTACCTAAGGGCAGGATAATAACTTAGGCAGCCTCATGAGATCCCTTCCGATACAACTCTTCTGTACTTCTGTAATTCAGCTTCACCTCTTGTATCTCCAGCTCAGTGTTAGGGTGACTTCTGGTGTATCTTTGGGTGGTGAATTTATTGTCATTCTCAGCTCATTTCCTCATGAAATTTTTATATCATGCCAGAGACTTTCAGTGTTTCTTATTCTTTGTCACCTCTTCAACTATTGACTAAAAGAACTACAAGTTGTTGTGCAAGAATTTTAACAATAGAAAATGTAAAACATTTTTATTTTAAGAGGACAACTTTTCACGTACCTGTCCATCCTCTCATGGGTTTCCAAAGGAAAGGGCTTCAATACCAAGCACAAACTGTTTTATTTGTGAGCACCGTAAATACCCAGGATGCTAAAATATAGTACCAGTCTCTGGGAGAACTCAGGATTCCCCCCTAAAATGTTAGGTCATTGGGTCATTGGTATGTGCTTAACATTCTCTTGTATAAAAAAAGAGAACTTCTGAACCCAATTTTTAAGGTAACCCCGCTGCCCCTTGCTAGCTCAAAGCCATACTCACTTCTTGGAGCCATGAGCCTGAAAAGTATAATGGCTCCAGAAATACAATTTAACACTGCTGATGGTACTAACTACACTAAATGTTAGACCCTTTTCCATCTAATAGCAAAATTGGTGTTTATTCTCTTACTTAACAAAATAATTCATGAGTATCATCACAGTTTTACTCCACTATGTGAGAGAAACTTGGGGTTTGGCTTGTCTGTACCCCTTTTATAGTTTATAATCCATAAAAGAATCAACTTACTCAGTTTGAAATGGTATAATGCTACTTAAGTGCAACCAGGTCTTTAGCTCTGTTTTTTAACTGATATTTTAATTATTTCAAAATTTCACATGAACTTTCATGACAATGCTGATAGTTTAAGTCTCTGCAAATATCAACATGATGTTTCAGTAAAAATTTACTGGTTTTGATATGATGTCCTGTACAGATTCATGCATTTTTGTGTTAAAAATAATTATTTATTTCTATAACGCTAATGGTCTTGAAAGCTAACTCCTCAGTTGAGGTAGAAGTTGTAGAGGACTAGAGAATACCAACCAAGAACAACTAGTGAAATCTTAAATAGTTATGCCTGAAATCTGTCCTTCACCACTGCATAGTCATCTATGAACATCACAAATTGCTGGAAGGAGAATTCTGGCAGTCTTATTACACTCTGGTCTGTGCACAACCGATATATTGTCAGAGTGACCATTGGCTACACATACAGTGAAATGTTGAGAAAAAAACAGGGAACACTCCACCTGAGGTCAAACTGCAGCAATTTGCACAACATATTTAACTTTTCAAATCTGAAAGTGCACACAGCAGGTAACAGAGGAGGGAGTGGAAACAGATGGAGGGAGTGGTAGCTGACCCTGACAGAAACTTCACAACAAATTCTTTTAGCTTTTGTACTTTGATTTGACACCTGCAAAGCTCAGCAAACTGTTTCTGGGCACCAAATCTAAATTCATGAACTGAGAGAACAAAAACTTTGGCAGAGTTCAGAAGGGCAGAGAGAATGAAGGGGAAGAGGGCAGGATCCAGCCTGCACCTCCCACCTCCCTGCCCCATGTTGGGCATCAATACTGTAAGCCTGAGTAGAAATCTAGGTAAGACAGTTACTTGGGCAGTAAGCAGGAACACAGATGGTCTACATTATGATTTTCTGTCATGTTTGCTTCTACACTCACATAAACTATACTGTGCAAGTGGTGGGAGTCATCTCCTGTTCAGAGAGTCCCAAATACCGGTCAATCAGATGGGTAGCAAGCTGAATATCTTATGGTATACTGGAATCGTTGTCTCAGGATGGAGAAACTGGGGTACTCCAACTGAGGAAGCATTAATGCATGGAGCCTTACACCAACAGGAAGGAGAAAAGGACTCTCAGAGACAAAAGAAAGAGTTGGCTTTTTAACTGTGACTGTGTATCTGCAAAAATTTACAGAAGAATAGTTTCAAAATTAGATGTGTGATACCACTGGAATTTAAAAAAAAAAAAAGAAGTGCCGATTTAAACTGTGAAATATATGTCTATAGCTTGTGCTCCAGGTTGTTCTGCCAAAGCTTACCCAGGGGGGCAAATGCAGCCACTTGCACAGGGTGGTGAGGGGACACAGGAGAAGTTCATGGCAAGGTTTGCACAGGAGATCCCACAATTCACACCCGCTGCTGGCAATCCAGGCACAGGAGATCTGCAGTCATAGTAGATTTTTCCTTCAGGGCACATGTGAACTTCAAATGCAAAATGCAGGTTAAATGGGATCAACTGCTCTTTTACACTGAAGGTTTTCTATTTACTTTCATTCATAAACTACTTATCTTAATGTACAGTTAGTATACATTGTAGTACACATAAGAATATAATCTGAATAAAAGTCTATAGCTTCATTTGTATTACAGATATGTAAAATGAATGTATGTTTTAATGTTAAAGAAACCCCAAAGCAACTTAATATTAAGTACCTGGATCTATGCACCCTGGATCTGATACACAGCCCATTCTTAAAAATGAAGTCATTATGTCTTAGGTAGACAGAATCTTTAAAAGTGGCATAATTTTCAGTCTACTGGAATCCCTTCTAAATCTATTGGAAATTCATTAAAAACTTACTTGCTAGAAATCAAGGCTTCCTAAGGCTTCCTAAACATGGATAGTGAGCCTAATTTTAAGTATTCACATGAGAACATATTGGCCTACACCTCCCATGTATTTAGGTTTTTTTAATTTCCCAAATGACTTAGTTGTACAATTTGTACTACAGAAAAAGGAAAAAGAAAAAAAAAGGCAACTTGTGCTCCTAACCTCCTATTTTAGATATGTAATGACGTTCAGTACCTCATAATGAAAATACATATGAGGAGAAAACCTTCAATGTGAAAAACTTTCTCTTTGCAACTGTAATATGAGACAAGACTGTAAATCACCTGTATTTTCTGTAGTGGCTTCAATACATTTCACTGTTCCATTCAAACACTGACTGGAAAAGAAAAGAAAACCCATCTTTATACAAGGGTCAAATGTTTTGTAGACACCATGTTAAAAAAGATAATACAACTTAACCCAATCTCTTAATATCTTCCTTAAAAACTTAATTTCTTCCTCAAAAAAAAATGTGAAAAAACCGCAGAGCATTGGAGAGGTGTAGCAATGGCAGAA
Source organism: Ibidorhyncha struthersii (assembly GCA_013398815.1). Taxonomy (NCBI): domain Eukaryota; kingdom Metazoa; phylum Chordata; class Aves; order Charadriiformes; family Charadriidae; genus Ibidorhyncha; species Ibidorhyncha struthersii. Next base: position 419,648 of record VZSZ01003862.1, read on the forward strand.
AAATGAAGCCCCTACTTTCACCTCTTCAGCTACATAATTACCGAGCTTCAGTTATAACAACAGTAATATATAAGACCTTATCAACAGCCAAACTTGACATTCAAGTCACAGACGTGATTTTAAATCAGCATGATGAAACCATTTCTTGTAAAATGAACAAGTGACCAGGAAACCTGGGAGGTTTCACCATTTGTTTCAGCGAGGTCAGGATTCCGTCATGAATTAACAATACAAAATGACACAAATATAGCTCCCTGCAAGCCTCTGTTTGACAGACTTTCCAAAATAGAATCCCATTGTTTATTCTTTGGAAACCAGCATCACATTGTTATCTAATGCCCCCAGGTCTAAGAACAGGACTAAAGCCTCCATGTCCATGTTTTGAGATACTCTTTAGTCCCTGGCCTACAGAATTTTCCAGGTAACCTGTTGTTGAAACAAGCAGGTACACAACCCAATTTATATTAGTCTCCCTTTTACTAAGTGTGTAAAGAAAATAAAATCTTGATACAATAGACCTTCGTTCTGTGTGAAAAAAATTCTTAGGGCTCTTAAGTGGCATTCAAACTGTGACACATGAAAGATAAAACTCTTGGCATTCAAACCTACCAGGAGCCTGTTGGTGTAGGGAGGATTTCGCCAGGCTGGAGGGCTTTGCCCTTGTAATGACAGTGACAGGCGGATCTGTTAAAAGGATATTTATGCATGTAGATAAAAAAGCAAAATGAAATGGGATTTAAGGGCAACCCATTTATCAAGCTATTATGAGAAGCAGGCCTTATAGCTCATTAAAACAATCTTTTTATTTGTATTTACAATATACTTCTAAAGGCAATGATTAAAAGATGACACTCTGGCTGTATTGAAATCAATGGCAAAACTCCCACTGTCTTTGACAAAGCCAGGATTTTCCTCAGTCTCCGTATTATTTGCTGTTTCTGTGCATTAGTCTTATAGAAAGGAACTTTTGTTCCCAGTTATGGGAAGAGTATGGCAACATGTAGTTCCTATTCAAAGTACTGTCAAAATCAGGGGACAGAAGAATTATCATAGCAAAAACTATTAACTCTGTGTGATAAGAGCCAGATGAGACAGAAGTAGCAACAGAATTCCCTAGAAACCATGCAAAAATACATGAATACCAAGTTACCTCACGCTCTTTAATTGTTTGAAACAGTCTTTATCCCTACGGTACAAACTTCACTCATCTTTCAACAATATATATCGCAATGAACAGCAATAACTCTGTATAATCTTGAAATTTATGAAAATATTCATTCCAGTTTTTAATTCTGTACCTGAACTCAGTAACTCCCCATGGTGGTAAGCTGTAAAATTTTGGTACACAATGTACAAAAACTGTTTCCTTCCATAGACCATTTCCTTCCATTTAACTGAAGGCTTTTGTATTGCGAGACAGAGAAAAGACACTCCTGGCCACTCTCTCCATAGTATCCATGACTCAACAGATTGCTACTGCGTACATCCCTTCTCATTTTTTCTTTAGTGTTAAAAACAAGCTTTTCATGTGAAAATGCTTTCTCATGAATTAAAAATGTTTCATGACCCTTCTCTGGAGCAGTGTGACATATCTTCTCAGAAGTGCAGTAGATGGGTGTACACACAGTAGCAGACAAGGGCCTCTATTGATTAGTATGAAAGAATATGAAACCTTCACGTATTGCTTGCTATCCTGTTTAGGCAGTCTAAATCTTGAGGGAAACAGCAAGAAAACCTACTTTAAATCTTGCTGGAAAGAGGAAGATGTGCTACGCATATATTCCGTTTTCTTATGACTTACATTGATACACAAAAGCTGACCGACTCTTCAAAATATTTCCCATCAGGACAATTACATCCTTCTGCACAGTCATCACCACAGATATTTGCCATAGAAAGTGAAGCACAGGAGTGTTTACAAAAAGAAGAGCACTGATGATAAAGCATACCACTGTGACACATCACAGCTGGAGGAGAGAGAGGGAGAGAGAAGGGAGAACAACATACTCTTAAAAATGTGAAAAACAGAAAACAAAGCAGTATATCATGGGAGTGCAAAACAGAAAGCAAAACGATCTCCTGCTGCATTAGGGTGAGTTAAAATGCATGAGAAAAATATGGGGTTTTTACTGATTTCTTAATTTACAAATGTGTAGATTTAGGTGGGTTTATGTTAGACAATTCCATGGCTGGAATTGTCATTTTGTAAGCAGTAGGTATATGTTAAGTCGGGGGGGAGACGGACACATGTGGTGGTGGTGGGTGTGTCTGTCTAATAACTCAGCCTTCCAAGTGAGGAAGGATGGTCCAGTTAAGGTTGAGGCATTACTCTGTGGTTTAGAAATGCCTAGTTTTACATCATTGCTGTATCCTACTTGGCAAATCACTGCCTGCCCCGCCCCACCCTGTTCCCCCTGGGGAGACCCTGCCACCCCAGCTTGCCTTCCCTTAGGAAGCAGCCCTGCTTCTGCCACTCCCTGACCACTTTAGGCTAATAGGGGCTTCCATATGACTTAGGAGCTCAAAGTCAGAAATTTAAATTCTCTCTGTAGCCAACAGAATGGGACAGGCATGCCCTGTGAGGCAGCTCAGGGTACCCGACTCATCTGCCTTACATAAAGCCTATAGCATTCTCCTCTGAGTATGTCATTGGCCCATGGCACAATTCTAGTTTGCAGCGAAAAAGGTCAGTACCTGTATTTCATGGAGCAAATTATATTTGTAGAATTTTACACATTTCTAAAAGATCCTCTGTTCTGCAAACATTACTCACCACAGTAAGAAATATGAGATCTGAAGTCAATGACGACCCCGTGCTTGCCACAGACATAAGCATAGTGTGCCAGAGCATTACACAAGCAGCTGCTTCCACATCTGCACGCGTCAAAGCGGCATAGCTGGTAGTATAATCCTGGACTGATGTAGGCATGGCAGGGAGCAAAAACTTCTTGATTGATGATATCACAGTGAGATGCATACCCAGCTAAGGGAAGGTGACATTGTTTTAGCCAGATCCATTTTAGTATGAGCCAAATGGATAGTGCAGAATATTAAAACCAAACATAGCCAGTTGAGCAACAAAGACTTGTATACAGTGTCTTTCTGCAAAGTTCTATAGTTTAAAACTGATTTTGTAAGCAACTCCCTCAACAATAAACTCCACATAAGATAAAAATAACTATATAAAAACAGTTATGCCTTCCTCTAGTAGTGCAGGAAACTTAAACGGCAAAATAATATATTTCTAAAGAGCTAGTTAAAAGAGTCCTGCAAAGCTTGGAATATGTTTTTTCCTACTCGATGTTTCATTTACCTTTGAAATCAGCAATGGCCATATACTTCCTGGCTTATGGACTCCGGAAGCATTACAAGCCACAGCTCAGGGGCATGCAAGTCCCAAGCTGGCCATGCATCTTCTAGTGCCCAGAGACCCTCCTCCTACCACTGAAGCATACTACCACCAGAAGTCGTGGAATATCTCAGGAACACCACAGGGTGGATCATATTTAAGCCAATTTGGCTGCTAAAGGAATATCCCTACCCTTCATCCTCCCTGTTCATTCACACACACACACACAGAAACAAGAATTTCTGGAGTCTCTCAGTAAATTAGATTCAAGGAGTGAACTTGACTTGGTTGAAAAGTAACCTGACAAAATAAGTAAACACACAAAGAATCATTTCTTTTTCAGTTTCATCAGATTAAGATCATCACAGGCCTGGAAAAATGGTGGTAGCATGGGGCAGGACCGCTTACTCAGGGACTTCTTTTTCCAGTGGTAATTACAGGATCACAGGAAAATTCAGGCTGGAAAGGCCATCAGAAGGTCACGTAGTCCACCCTCATGCTCTAAGCAGCTTACATTTATGTCAAACTCCACCTTCACTGAGGAAGCACAGAACTGAAGGTGAGGCAAGAAGTATCTTGGAGAGAGCTAACTTGGCTGAGATGTATTGCTTTAGAAGACAGCCAATGCTGGAGGCATAAAAAGTCTTAGAATGTCCCAGATTCTTAAAGGTTTATGGTTATTTTAGGCTTGCTGCACAGGCTCTAAATATGGCCAAATCCCACATCCCTAGTCAGGCCTTACATCTGAAACATTAAAAATATTAGACTAAATTCTGTCAGAATTGGCAAGTACTGTCTGCTCATTGTCTTCTTTAATTGAAAAGAACAGCAACATGGAAACGAGGAGACAGTGAAAGTTCAACGCAAAGCATACACACGTCAACCAGCCAAAACTAAATCTTTACTCAGGAATCTGAAAAAATCCATGGATCTAATTGTTTGCATCATCCTGTGTCAGAAAGCATAGATGGAGGATAAGAAAACTTTTTATTGCAACTTAGACAAACATAGAGAAGCCAGAGACACGACTTTTGATCTGAACACTGTCTTGGCAAGACACTGTGTCCTGTACTTTCTTTATCAATCTACAAAGGTGCATCACATCATTCCTCTTAACTGGAACAATTTACAGGACTACAGATGGTGTAGCCTAGCACTTTGCATGTTTATTAAACATCAGAATTTAGGACTCATGGCCAGTACCCCCAGCATTAAATGTATTGCATTTATGCTTGTATTTACAAAGGGCTTACTTCATGTTACATGCTAAATGCATGGAAAGAATGCTCTTTGCCAAAAAAGAAAAAGGAAAGAAAGAGTGTACATCTAAAACTGAAGTTAAAATACATATATATATTCAGTAATGAATAGGAAGTAACATTGCAACTCATTCACAGAGAAAACGAAGGTGTCCCATAATAATAAGATACAGCTAATTCCAGACTCCTACATGAAAACATACCATTTTGCTGATTAACGTTGCAGGGGTCAACCACGGGAATATTGATAGGCACAGAACAAGCTGAGGAAACCTTCCATGCATTGGCATGAAGTTGTGGGGTCCCTTCTATCATTCCTGCTGGAGAACTGAAAAGGAAAAGCTCAATACTGCAAGTGTTCTTCTGACCTTATGGACTACACGGGTGAAGACGCAAGAACATCAAAAAAGGCTTAGATGCATAATCACATTGAACATTCAATGTGTCAAAAGAATATCCCTCAGTGAGGTACAAAAGAAGAGAGGGCATGTGAAGCTTTTTCCTCAATATTTTACCCATGCAAAAATATTCTCACTTTCAAAGTCTGTCCTCATTTGTGCTTAATTCAAGTACTCCGAAATAGTTGGAGGAGACATTAACAACAGCAGAATTTGGCCTTTTTTCAAGTATACACATTCAGTGAAAGATCAAAAATTTGACCTGTTATCTAATTTCAGTATTCTAGAGGGGGGTTGTTTGCATTTTGATACTGGTTTTCACCAAGTATTTCAAAAGCATTTATTATTGCTAGAAAAGTTTTGCGATATTATAGCTTGGAGGAAATAAAGTCAAAGAAAAAGGAATGTGTGCTCTTCTAATTAAACTGTTCCTGTGGTTCAGAATTAGGGTTTTTTTCCATTTAAACATGACGTGAAAAAAAAAAATCAAGCAGTAGTAATTGTTAATCAGGTGAGGATGCTACTACTATTATCACCTGTTCTTTTTGACAGTGCTCGTGTCTTTGCTCTGATGTTAACGGAGCAGCACTGAGGAAAAAAAAAGTGTGTTCAAGGAATATCAGCAACCAATAACTTCTGCAAATAATTCGGTAATTTTCTAGAATGACTTAGCTACATTTATGAGTTTCATATTTTTAAAACTAACTAACATTTTTAATTAAGAGATTTTGTATTGATTAGTTTAATAAAGTAGGAGCACGTTAATGAAATTAATCAAATTATTTCATTCAACAAAACTTTTCACCTTGTTAAACACAGTCTAAATGTACAATGTGCAACTTACAGAAAATCATCTCTTAAATTCCCATTGTATGTTCCACATAGTCCCAACGTTCTTCTTTTCCAGCTGACATCAACTTGAACATAGATTCTCTCTCCATCTTTAGCAAACAGTATCTTTAAACCAAAACTAGTTTTCAGTTGAACAAACAAAGAAGATATATTCTGAATTTCAACAGCCCCTGCACATAGCAAAAGAAAAAGAAAAAAAAAGTCACTGAAATGCAACTTTCAGGTTGTATCAGTTTACGCCTTAAAGAAAATAGATACTCAGAAATAAAATGAGAAACTATGCACAACCTCACCTGCAGCCAAACAACCTCACCCATTCTCCATGTGAACTTATGAGACTACATATCTTTTTCATTAGCAACACAAATCAGGAATTGCAACTACTGTCAACAGTAAAAAATCTCTCACCTTTCTGTACCTGTGAGTTATCCAGAAACCCCTCTCACATTTCATTTTTTTTGAGAAGAAAGCAATGCAACAGCATGCCTCTGGCAATGAGAAGACAAGACAAGAAACCACTTGTTTCTTAGCCCCCAGGGATATTATAAGATTAATTAACAGATGTCTGTAAAATGTATCGCAGTCTTCAGATTGAAGTTTCCTTCTTACTTGTATTGATATGACATCAGTATAGTTCTTTCCTTAGATTGTATGTGAACTAAGGCCCTATCGAATTCCCAGCTTTCCTTCCCAGCAAATCTATTATGCAAGGAAATGGAAATTTCACAGTCACAGCACTCATTTGCTACACATTGTTGGGCTACTTGCAGCTGCAGACTTAAAGCAGATCTACCTTCACAAGCAGCCTCTATGCATGCACACACGCACACGTAGCTGCATAAACTGACAAGAGGCAGATGAAATGCTTATGTGAGCATGTTCTTAGCTGAAAAGACTTAATAGATAACATACAATTATCAAGAATGTGATATCAAAATATTTGTCATAGATTGTATTTGACACAGACTATGCAAGGAGACAAGAAAGTGAATAGGGACTGATTCAAAAGACATAAAATGGAATTATCAACCAAATTATGAAGCAGAACTTTCGACATGACTAAAAGTATAACTGAGCTATGAAACTCATTGCCATAGGAAGCTACAAATGCCCAAAGCAGAACTATGACTGGACAAATTCAATGAAGAAAAAAAGCATAGCTGCAACCACCAGCACAGAAGTCCCTAAGCTCTGTTTTGCCGGAGACTGGGAAAGCGAAGGGGAACTACCACTTTGCTTTTACTGAAAGAGACTAAAAATCCAATAAGAATTTACTACTGATTGCCGTTAAATACAAAATTTAGCAATATAATTTCCACCTACAGTGCTTAATTTTATAACATCCATTTCAGGCTGATTTATCTTACTATCCTTTCAAAAAAGGTGAAGTAATCTGCCTGAAATCACAATGTAAGTCAGCGCTGAAAGCAACGTAAATCCTGTAGAGCACATGGTTTGTATTACATGCTATTCATTTCAAAAATCTTTAATCAAGCTAGACCTTAATTTCAGCATCAAGATGCTTTCCATCTTCTCTTCGCCTCCCTTCTTTTTCTTACCTCCTCCCCCTAAACACAAACAAAATGAGTGGAATTTCTAGGTACTCTGCAAGATAAGAAATGCAAAGAAATGAGAGCATGATGAAGTACTCTCACAGGCTGAAAAAGCACATTTCTAGAACCATTGCTAAGGTTATAAGAAGTAAGTGGTTGTACATTTCATAAGTTACGTTTGAAGGAATTCCTTCTTCATCGACAGATATTATTAAAAAGCTTTGGAACATATAAAAGAGAATTTGAACCCTAGCAAACTTCTACTCCATGCACTTCTTACCATTAAGGTTAAAAATTTGGTTAGGGCCAGTCTGGACTTGACCATATCTCGTGAGAGTTACTTGTTTGCTCACATCGTCTTCAAGAACTAGTGTTATAGACTCAATGCAGGCGTGGTCAAAGTTCTAAGTAGAAACAAGTTTCACCATCAGAACCAGGCGAAGACATTAATATTACCATGGAAAGCAAAAACAAACAAACGGGGAGAAAACATTGTATAGAAAGGAAATATCAACTGTCATCAGGTAAATCAGCTGTAAACTGTCACTCAAAGTATGAAATAGAGCACCCAAAATTGTATGTAGAACATAATAAAACATTGCATATGAATATAAGAGCAAGGAGAATGCATTTTAGCTATTATGGCGGTCTAGTGGTAAGTGGGCAGAGGTCCCCAAGTACTGATACTGGGTTCAAAAGGCCATACTTTCATGGCCATGCTGGCTACCCCTCATTGCTGGATCTCGCCCAATCTCTATCAAGCTGTTGCAACCACAGCCCAAATGCAGTGAGCAGGAGAAAACAGCTATTGAACACATGAAGGTGCTTCTCTTCCACCTTGAAACCTAATCTTGATCTGACTGCAGACAAAAGGATACAATTTCCCCAGAATTATACTAAAATAATTTATAAATATCTGACTAATAAAAAATGGTGACTTATAAACTAAATCACACCCATTATTTTAAAGTGCTATCCAGGCAAAATTTATGAACCTAAGTAGAGAACAAAGGGTGACACATAACCAGCTTAAACCAAGCATCTTATGCTTCCCAGAGCCCCTGTAATTTCACCCAGGAACTTTCCAAGGTGCCTAGAGTTGTGCTAAGGGTCGTTTCCAGTAGCATCCTTGTCTCTCAGTGGCTACCTAACCAATCGCTTCATGCTTGAGGCCACCTGAAATGCAGAAACACCTATGCAGAAGAAGGAAGTGCCTACAAAAAAGCAGAGGCACCAGCTCATAATCTAGATCTTGAAGGGACATGAGAGACACTCCTACAGTGGGGCAGCTTCAGTCCGTCACTTCCTGCCGATGACTTGAGGCATGCCAGCCCTCAGCACATGGGTGAGTCACAGTCTCAAAGACCCTTCTCCTGAGAGCCTAGGTGACTCATAACATCATTAAATCCAGTCTCACAGATAAGTACTTTTTATAAGCACCTCTATTCGTAAAGCCTGTTGTTGGATACCTGACAAAATGCTTTCAAACAAATATGTGTGGTGGCTAGTCTCTTCAATAGTTTTCTAAAAGGCATTGCTCCAACAAATGAAATATGCTATAATGTATCAAATAAAAATTTAAAGCTACAAAAAAAAAATCTCTTCCCTAACTAGTAGTGTATTACACCTGTTCAGTGCTGCCAGCAAGAGCTTTTCTAAAGCCTAAGACACTTGTTTGTACCATAACCAAAAGTGTATATACTTGTTTAATGTGCATAAATGAATAACTCTTCAGACTTTATCCCTCTAAAGATGCAATTGATTTTACAAAGTGCAATACAACGTATAGCAATACAACCACTTACATAAAACCTGTAAAATGGTTTCAATTTATGATATTATTCTATTAAACATAACCCACCAGTTTACAATAAAACCTACACAAGATTGCCTGAAACATGGATGTACACATTTGTTGTGAATGTTCAACAGAAATGTGACTTACTTGTCCACAAGGTGCTTTCTGTAAAGTGATTGTGAATTTGTTTTTCCCGGTGCCTTTTACCAAAATGTACTGGCAAATCCCAAGAAAAGTAAAATGACGTCCATCAAATGTTGTGAAATGAGAGCTGCCTGTGATGGAGCACTCAGCTTGGGAGAAAAAGGATAAACAAGAATGTTTACTTGCATAAGAACAAGTTTCTTTCTCCTTCCTTCTAGGTGCTATGGCACCGCTTGTTAGCACAGGTATGAAGAGGATGCAGGTGTCTGTCCTCAGGGCGCATCTAGATTCGTTTTTCAGTTCAGATCAGGAGTGCACTGTTGAAGCAAGTCTCCAGTGCATCCCCATTTACTGCACTTTTATTCACACCACGGGGCAGTGTCAGAGCACATGAACTAGATTCATTTTGGCTGCAACTACTGCAGGAGGTGCTCTGTCGGAGCACATCTAACCTGCTCCTGCTACTAACAGGCGTTTAGTCCATAGGACAAGATTACAGTAGTCACAATTAAGCCCTGACATGCATACACAACACACCCAAGACATATGGAGCGGTTCTTAGTGTCAACTGTTTTACACTACAGATCCACCCTGTCAAGCCTTGCTTAGTGACTGTTATGCCTTGTTTATTACCTCGTTCAGAAGAGGCTCCTTAATTTGTAAAAAATTCTCTCTTTCACAAGTTTCATAGTATAATCTTGTCTAAGATACAGAACTGTCAAGAGTTTCACTACGCAATTACTGCGTGTTGCTCTGAGTAACTCATTACAGAGACATGTAATCTTTAAAGGGAAGGATCGTTATCCAGACATGAACTACTGTTACAAGTGAGAAAATACAGCACACTGAGCATCAGGATTATGTTTTTCTTATTCTTTGCATTACAGTTGCACCTAGAATTGAGGAGATCCTTATACCTGGCCCAGGTACTGCACAGGCAGTAAAAATAAGCTGCCTGCCCCAAAGAACATAGAGACTAAATAGGAGATAGAAAACAAGAGGTAGGTGTAACCCACTGAGTTGGAGAAACAAATGGGAAAAGGTGAGTATGGTCAGGCAGTTAAGAGTTTCACCCCAGCTGGCCCACTGCTACTTTCAACATCCATCTGCTTAATCTTTCTTCTTAAATTAGCATCCCAAACCCTTGGGTCATATTTAGTTCTGTTGTTTTCTGAAAAGGTCATCTCTTATGTTCACTGAGGAGAGAAAAGAATAATGAAATACAGATACCTGGGCAATCATGATCAGTGCAGTTCCAAATGCCACCAGTACAAATACTAAAAAGAAAAATCACAAAACACAGAAATTCAGTGTTCTGACCTTTAGCAAAAAGAGCAGCTTTGAGCTAGTTAATATGTCTTGAATTCACCCTTTCCATAGAATAGCCTGCATATTTTAGCGATACACAGGGCCCAGACTATAAAACATAGATACTAACTATTATTTAAAATGTAAGTGTGACTATGATGTTAAACCATCTACAGGCAGCAGTCACAGAGAGAGGAAACACAGATGTGAGAGTCTGACATACCAGTTGCTACATTCTTGTTCAATTTTTGAGCCTACAGGGAAGGCAGATCCATGATAAATACAAGGACAACTCGACACAGAAATACAAGTTCCATTTTCCATAATGAGACCTATTGGGAGGGAAGTTAATAAATGAGATAAAAAACAAGTTAACAAATGCTGATCACTGCTTTTCCCCCATCTGACTCAAACATTCAAATCTGCCAGAAGGTGATCTCATCAGTCTCAACTAGGGACCAGCAAAAATAGTCACCCGGCAACTGCAGAGTGCTCAGTGATGAGCAGTGAATCTCTCTCAAAGCAGTTGTCACTCTGAATAGTTACTTTATGAAAAATGTCTGCCTTTAGCATGTAAAAGTGTACAGACTCAAAAAATGAAAAGATTCTGAGGTCACATAATCTTTAGTCCTTCCAGAACAGGCCTGTTCATAATCCCTAATTTTCATTAAGTACAGGGGCATGAAGCTTGTTTTCTTGTACAGAGCATAAGACACATTCTGTTTGAACAAAATCCAAATAGATTTTGGAATAATTTAAATAAAATGAATTAAATCTATGCAGTATCTTATTGTAGCAAGTATTAGTTATGGATCCGGATTTTAACTGATATTTCATTCTGAGCCACCTTTTTATTCTAGAGAAAAATTAGAGAACAATAAAAGGAAAAATCACAGTGGGAATAACAACAGCTAGAGCAGAATTTACAATATTTGTATTTTCTGGCTTTAACTTTAAGAAGAGTCTATTTAGACAACTTTATTATGATGCTGGATATTAGCTTTACACATATTTTTTCACATTAAATTGACAGTACTTACCATCTGGACAGTAACATCCATCTAAGCAGTGTAGGTTGCTGCCGAGACAATCTTTTTCAAATGTGCAGGTTGGTGGACAACAACTGATACAGTCACGGTGTACAAAGCTGTCTTCACACTTCTCAGCTAGAAAAAATACATGGTACATTTAACATTAGTGCAATTTCTCTTTCCATATTGGAGAACTCCTCTCTCTCAAATAAACAGTTGTGCAGCGTTTCTGGTATTGATAATTATTCAGATTAGGTACAATGGATCTTTTAGAGAGGTTTTAACCTATGAACTGTGATGAATCTCTCACCAGTATTTAAGTATGTCTAACAAATTCTTACATCACCCCTCCAACAGAAGTTATAGTTTTTGTGACAGGGAAACATGTGGTCATATCTCAGCTAGATCAAAGTCTTGTGCAAGAGACTGAACTGAAATTGATGGGTGGTGGCGATAATTAGAAGGAGCTGGATTAACTGTATTAATTCTGTTATAGTGCCAGTAGAAGCTGAAAGGTCATGTGGGAGGAGGGGCAACAACAGATCTCCACAGATGTTTGTTCTTTGTCCTAGAATATGATCAGCACACATGATGTTTCGAGGAATCTGTGGAAACATTAATTTTGTATGGATCTAGATCAGATCACAATGGAATTAAAATATTCCTCTAGCAAGTCGTTGACTTCATTGTTTGCCAGAAGTAGTGAAGCTGGCTGATCTACTTCAGTGTCAGGTTTGAGTCCTATAGTGACAAAAGTTGTCAAGATGGAATTATTTGAAATGGATACCTGGGGTATCTCAAAGGTCACATAGTATGCTTTATTAAAGAGTCTTACTACAGGCAGGAAAGTCGTCCCTCCAGTCCCGCACTGGGGACCCAGCGTGAGAGCATGCTCTAGCGTACTCTGTCACTGCCCTGCAATACGTTTCGTCATCATCCACTCTGAAATGATAAAACAAGGGAGTAATCAAGGAACTCAAATCCCATCTACAAATCTCTGCCATGAGACTGCACAGGATACTTCACACGTAGCTGACACCACTCAGTCATAATGGCACACAGTGAAAATGCTATGAAAAGGAGCAAGCTATACTGAATACACTGGTGTGTTTTTATCATTTGATATTACAAAAAGTTATTTCATTTTAATATTACCACAAGCAACAAAACCACTAATTTATTACAAAAAAAGATAAAAGCTGCTTATGATGAAAGAGAAATATGACCCTGTCTTGAAGACAATGGGCAACTCAACAGTCTCAAGATCCACATCTCAGACCCTCTACCTCCTGCATAACGTGGAAACTCCGACCTACACTGATACAAGGCATTCTGGACCGAGTAACAAGTTCAGGTTTCCAATTCCCTGCCAGTCCTTGAACTTAGGTGAGAACAACGCTGTTGGTTCTGCTTGTGCTGAAGTGGTCAATGCCAGAAGCTTTATCTGCGGAATACTGTAGACAGGCTTAGGGATTTACAGCGCGACCTTGGGCAAAGACATTATCTCTGCCTTAGACTATACAGAAGAAGCTCTACAGTGTGGTTTTGCCAGGATCATGTAAAGAGACATTCATCAGTGTTTAGGTAAGCTCAAATTTTATTCATATATGTCACATAAGGAGAGATACCACCAACCTTTTGTTACTGTGAAAGTCCAACAAGTCCCATCACTCACTGTGGAGGACTTGGTGCCAAAATGAAATAGTCATAACAACATTTCTGTTATAAGCATGACCGTGACAGACCAGCTGAGTTTGTTTTTCACCACACAAGATCATGCTTCCAGTATTAATGGTCTTAAGAATATATCGTATTTGCATTCTTTCAACACATCTGTTATCAAATCAAACACCAATATACTCTTTGTTACAGTGATCAGAGTCTCTCCAGTCTCTCCAGATCTCCTTATCTAATCCAATTAGATGGGTCTTAATAGAAAGAATACTTGGCATATGCTATGGCCCCACAAGAAACTTCATAAACTGATACTAAGCCACAAGAAAAAAGGTCTCTTTTATAAAAAAAAATAAGCCCAAATTAATGAGGTTCTGAGGCACAGAAACTTCCTTCAAGGTTTTTAACGCTCACACAATTCTCATCAACACAGATCAAATCCACCTTAACAGCATGACAGGGATTCAATATCACATTTGAAAAAATTGCTTTGCGTTATTCTTCACGATAAATGCCTGAGCTACAAAGTGACCATATAGATGCAACTCATCTCTTCTCTGAGCAAAATCAATGTACAGATCATAAACTTCAGGAAGCACACTGTGGAGGTTTGCCTACAAACACAAATTCTTCCATCTTGACTTGATGGCAAAGCAGAAAACCAAAAATTCATCAAAAATGAACTAACAAGTTGTAATGGATGCTACTCAATGATTCTTACTTTTAGTCTTGTGATCTTTTCTGTATGTTTTAGATTAAATTGACTATATTCTGAGAAGGCCATAATATTACCTGGTAAAAATCCTACTATTAATGACAATTACTTCTTAATTTAAGAACCCTACTAAAAGGGAAGTGATATGCTGCTAAGTCATCTATTCAATTAACTCTGGAGCACCAGTTTAACTTGAATGACTGTCAAGAACTAAACAGGAGTCTGGAGAGCTAAGGAAAAAATACCAGGCTGCATATAATGCCAGCAGCTGAGGAGGTGTAGCTCCCTCCAAAGCCAATGATAGCTGAATCTCTTTTGACAACTTTGAATTTACATAAATAAAATAATTGTGAAAAAATCTACTAATTTGAACCATAGGGGTTGCTTATAAAAAAAGTTCAACTGTGTCAGACAAATGGTCCAGCTCCTCCACTATCATTGATATTTCCCTCAAGTATCATCTCCATGTATTTTTGATTCAGGACCTCCAGGTACAGGTTTCAGGGGGTTTTGTGATTAGCAGCTCCTTGTTTCGTCATTAGTGATTCTCCACAGATTTCTCTTCCATGTATTTGACTGGTATTTCCTTGAATCCACATAAATCTTTATCAATCAAATTATCCCTTGGCAGGCTGGTTCTGTGCCCTTTGTTTCCACGCTAAATCATCCACTGAGAATCCCCATCTCTTTCGCTTTGAACTTGATTCCTCCTAACTTTCCTCAATGCTGTTCAGTTCTGGTCTCAAACGAAAGAGTGAGCATTCATGCCATGTCTCAAAAATAAATGTACAAGAACTCCAGTCTTACCTGCAAAGATCATTCATACAGCTAGAAATATAAGAATATGGATCTATGCTTTCATGACAGCTGAGAAAAGGAAACTGTAGGAATATTTGGCACTTGAAGAATATGTCCTGTGCATTAAGGAGAACCAATAAATGACAGTTAGCAAATACTTTCTGAACAAGCATCATTCTTTTTAGCTTTGTTTCCTTAATATAGGGTCCTTTATGTCCCCATTAAAATTTGAGAATCTCACAGTCTTAATTCATTATTATGTCTCTTTTATTAGTCTTCCTAAAATTTGTCCTCTCTGCCTAGGCTGGCTTGATACCATGCTGCTCCTAAACCAGGTGGGATGAAAGAGTGTGAAATGACAAAAAAAAAAAAAAAGTCAATGCAGGAGTTGAGCATGTTACTTCTGCAGTATTTCACAATTTCCAAAATCATGAGGTGTAAGATGCCAGGAGAGGAAACTGAACCCAAGTTTAATGCAGCAATGAAGAGCTCTGCCAGCAGACCTGTGCCACTTGGCACTTCTTATCTGAACCTTTGTACTTTTAAGCTAAACATCTGAAGATCTTCAGATATTCCCTAGCAAGAGTTCTGATCTGAATCTTCCCTTTCTAAGGCTCAATGCATTTAGGGCATTTTTCAACATGGTGTATATTGCTAGATTCTTGTACCATTACTAGGCAGTGAAGATTAAGAAAACATATATATAAAAAACATGATTAATTTACCTCAGTGAGTTCTGCGTCAGCTGAGCAAGGACTGGAAAAATCTGAGGCAATAGGTACACAGGCTATGTCATCTGAGGTTTGCACAGCCCAGCTATTTGCAAATTCAGCAATGTCTTCTGTATATTCACCTACTGCACAAAAACATTGGCAGAGCATCCAGGAAAAAAAAAGTCAACACAAACACAAAAGACAGCTTGGAAATTTCGGGTAGTTTTTCAATGTGTTCCTTACCTCAGTCACAAATATGTTCAAAGTATGGATGGTGTAGGAAAATGTTATTTTGCTTTTTTAGTTTCAGGTAGTATTTTAAACTACGTTTAAATGAAAAGATTAAAAGAATATATGACAAGGTACCTGTTGGGGGTTTTTTAAGCGCAATGACTAAAAATTTTATAACACGTATACAAATAAGGACAAGGGTAATGCGTTGAATACTTAAGAAAAAATACATTTCTTTAAAACAATTGAAGGCTTTCATCACATTTCAGTTAGCACTATTATCTCCCTCCTTTTCCCTTGCTGCAGAAAAGCCCTACAACAAATGCACCACTACATGCCCAGTTCTCCTCACAGCATGAGCATGGGAGAATTAATAAACAAGATGCGTGACTGGAAGTCATGGCAACAGGCTGAGGAAGATACATGAATATACAAGAAGGCTGGCAGTAAAGAAACAGAACCAACGTTTCCATATTTTTGCAGCCAGAACTAAATATTACATTTTCTCTATGTTCTTAAGTATGTTAAAAAGGGTATATTGCCTCCACCTTGAACAACCTTACAGTAATTGGTATCTACACTACAGTTGTCTATATCTGTGCATGGTTAGGAGACAGGGTTTTGAAATGAAATCCGCTATTTTTTTTCACAGAGCTGTACTATCCAAAACTTAATCTGTCTTCTTCCAGCACAAGATGTACGAAGTTTGACACTCTGCAATGTGGAAAGCCCCAAAGCACACCAATCAGATATATGCACTTGGTTCGCCACAAATAAACAAAGATAAGATCCTAACCACCAGTCTGTTTTACTTGAGAGCCAGGGAGAGTTAAAACATTTCTCCCTCTCTGACAGAGTAGTTCTTTGCACAGAAAACCCTTCCCAAACGTAAAAAGCTGGGGTTTGATCTAGAAGTAAACTGTTGGCATAACTCTGATTCTGCAAAAACATTAAAAATATTTATTTACATTTTGACATGGCTTGAAAAAATTTTCTATGTCCTCAAAATAAACTCACTGTCCTTGAAACAGTTCTATACACAGATACAGCCTCGTATATTAAAGCAATACAAAGATGTCATTAAAGGAGGAGATAAGGAAACAGAAAATTAGTTTGTTTTTAAACTGTGCTTTGAAATGAAGTATTACATGCCTCTCAGCAACTTATTTATTTGGAGCATTGCAAATAGAGAGCATTCTCAAGGTAGATGTAAGAGCTTCCCTTACACTACTGGGAGAAATAGTTTAGCTGGGGGAGATATATCCTCATCTCAGATGATCTATAAGATTTGGAAACACTTAGAAAAATGTTGTGGCTTAGAAGTAACTTGAATTAGCAGTCTATTCTTGTGGAGGCATCAGAACTTCATGCTTTGCACAGAGTGAAGGCACCATGTTACACAGCTGGTTAAAGTTAAAATGATTCATGGCGCTCTTGATTGTACACTAAAGTAATACTATCATTTCTGATAAAGAAAAATGCTAGCAGAAACGATGATGGTGAAGAAACGTAGCTCTGGAAGCTAAGAAAGCTAAGACCCAGAAGTCTTTTATAACAGGTAATACATTTAAAGGCACTGAAATTACTACTTTTTAGAGATTATGTGAATTCATTATCTCTTCCAAACTCCATTTTTCTCCATTATTACAGATCACCAGTTTTAACTAGTTATTAAACATACTATACTCTGCTGTGCAGAAGTTAATGCATGAAACAGGGAACTTACTGTTTTCATGGCAGAATAGGTATGAAAAATTTATATTGGGCAGATTTTTAAAGACAATACAAAGATAGGTACATTGTGTTTTCCTTCACTTAGAAAGTCAAAATTCTACACTATCTACTATAAAAAATGGGGAAAACAAAGGAGGGGAAAAAAGTCACAGTGAGATAACTTTTGTAATTTAAGAATATGCAGAGCCATAGGACTAGATTCCCTCAGCAATTAATATTACCAGTAAAAGTCCTATCATTGTTTTTATCAGAGACTGAGAAAAATACTCCTCATATTCTCAAGCTTGTTTGGTGTTGGGATTTTTTTTCACATTATTTGCAAGTAGGACAGAAGTCCCTATAGAGTATTTCCTACATAGACTACAGAATATTCTACCAGTTTAGCAAATAGTCTGCCTCAGACTCAGCACTGGGCAACTCCTCATTCTACAGGGTAGTCAGAGGACCAACATACACCATGCCAACAAAGAGATACAAGGAACTCCCTGGCAACAGCTTTGAAACTTACATATTTCAACTAACATTTTTATGATACTCATATAAATGAATAACTCGAAATGGTCCTTTTTCCAAATATTAATGTTTTGGCTCTTCTCTCTTTCTCCCTCCATCTTTAAACACAGAGAAAACCACAAGCATTTGTTTATGAATTTATTATTTGAAGGCACTTTCATCAGCTAAAATAAACACACCCCAAGTGATTTGCTGAGCAATAAAAGGCTTAAAAATACATATAAATACTTTCTTGAACTGGGACCCTTTCCTTTAGCATCTTTAATGATGAGGAAGAATAGAGTAGATACTCTATTTTCTGCTGAAATAACTGAAAACAGGTCTCTGTCTGTTTACCGTAATATCTTTAAAGTGATCATGGAAGCTGTTCACACAAGGTAAGGGTGTATTTCTAAGCTATTTACTTACTATTTTGCAGTACCAGGTCATCATATTTATTGCCATTAAAATTTCCACAGAGGCCACAAGCTTTTGCCTTATGATCTTCTGTCAGCTTAATATAAATACCAGAGTTTCCATCCCAAGCAAGAGAAAAACCAAAGGTAGTCTTCACCAGAATATAGTCAGCCAGCCTCTCAAGGAAAGCATTTCCAGCTGTCTGAGGCAACATTAATCTGGAAAAAATAAACAGCCTGCTTCAAAGATCTCACATGAGATGAGGTTAGTGCTGGAAAAATACCACATAAAACATCACCTTCTAACTCACTAAACCGTTTTTCCCAGGTGTATACAGTCACTTCCATTCCATTCTTCATCATGTTTTTACCAGCTTTTCTTTTGTTTACTTCTCTATATCACCCATCAAAAATGAATGCTTTTCTGCTGTATACAACTATCAGTTGTACCAATTAAAGGCCTCAAAGAATAATGCATCTTCATTTTTAAAGTCCAGCTCACGCACGTTGAGGAGCTATGTGACACTATGACCATCAGCAGCCCGTCTGGGTATAGGGTCCTCACTGGGTTAGATGTCTGCAAATGGAGGAACTTACAGTACAGAAAATGCTATTGGCCAAAATACTGTATATCTTCCTTTTTTGGCCGAAGACCACAGGACAATAATATTGCAGCATGGATCTAATTCTAGTCTTCCAAAGTTGCTTCTGTTAGGACAAACAGTATCACTGTAGCTATCAGTCTCAGATGTTAACGGCTATAGCATTACATCAAAGGAGATGGCAAGAACACCTTAAAAACTCTGAAATTTTCTGTACTTTACCAACCACTAAAATGTACTTATAATAGCCTTGCACTCATCTTTTTACTTATTAAAAAAACTCTGGTAAATCTGGGGGTTTGATGTACCTCAGAGATGTTTTGTGGAGTTTTTGCCCTGAAGGTGCAAAGGGGACTTAATATCTTTGATTCAATCAATTCAGACTTGTCTAGCAGAAGATTATGTCTTACATTAAGTATACCTACCAAGAATAAATAATAAAAAAATGGTATCAGGATGCACCAAGGATTAGCTAGAATTGTCTGCTGCAGACTTTGTCTATACAAAGTGGGGATGGGTAATCGTTAGGTTACAGCTGAGAAGTTAAACCTGAGGTTCATGCGGGGAGTGTGCGCTATCTTCACTCAGGTATTACCTCAGCACCATTACCTCTGCTCACAGTAGAGCTCTGTCAGCCCCAATACAGAGCAGCGAGGGAGCAATAAAAATATATACCAAACTATTTTCTCTGGCTGGTGTAAAAAGCATCAATTTCCCAAACTCCACACTATCTTTTTGCAATAAAATGTGAAAACCCACCATTAGAACACTTACCTGATTCCTTCTTTTCTTACTTCATGTCCTGAAATAATTATTTCTTCTTGGTTTGAAAAAAATAAGCTGATGGACCTCTGACAAGTATATACCGAACCGTAACAGTGAGGACTGTTATGAACCTTAGAGGGGAAAAATACACACACAAAAAGAATACATGCTTGTTCTTGATAACTTCACGGAATTTTTCATAAACTCATACATGACATTTTACATTTCTATGCACCAATCACTGAAAGAACTTTACGAATAAATACTTAGAATATAAAAAAGTCACAATTACAAAGATATGCAAAAATAGAAGTTCACACTACCACATACCACTAAGAAATACAGCGACTGTTTAATAGCACTAAGCATCACAAGACAGCAGTTTAAATACTGGATGAAATACTCAGGTATTTTATGTAGATGAATGTCAGAGACACTGTAGTGAGCTAGTTTATAACTGCCAATGTAGGAACTTGTTATTTGCCCTAAGAAGACACCCCTATTGCTCTGTTTCTACAGGTCTGATCTACAAGAGGGGACTACAAACCCATACAAAACCTCAGCGTAATACCAGCGTTCTCCATACCAGCTGAGACTGGCACCAGCTGAACAACAACATGCCTTCCTGAACCACTCAGGATTTGTTCAGATTTTGGAGTGCTCCCACAGATTACTGCAGGCATCCAACTTACGTGCATCTGCTACAACCTCTTTTGTGCTGGCTTTGCAGCCCTGCTAACGGTGAAAAGCAGGATTTGCTGAAGTCTGCCTCTCCCATTATATATATATATAGCATAGTGAGCCAGGGTATTGGTTTCAATCACATATCAGCTTCCCCAGTTTGAACAAAGCAATGGAAATACAGGTTTCAGTCAGCCAGAGAGAGATTTGCAAAACTGTGTGTCTCAGATATTGACAATGTGTGACTTCCATGACTGCCCACTACTAGAGAGAGGTGTTAAGCAGGACTCAAATGCGTGCTTCCAGAAATGAAAGCCATGCAACTCTTATCTCAGTATGCCTATGGTTTTATGGCAGTGAAGTAGATCTCTCATAAAAAACATGTAACCAGACCTTGCAACAGGCACGACAAGCCAGCACTCCTCCTTTTTATAGTTTAGTAAAAAGGGGGCTACCCTTGAAGTTGGACTTAATTTGCATTCCCAGTCTTTGGCATGGTAGAGCACGACTTCTGCAGGAAGCTCCTTGTGCCCGGAAATCACACAGCTTTCATTGGCCAGGACATGCTCTCAGGACATGAAAACTGACTGATGATAGGGATATATGTCTCCAACTTTCTGTGCATATGCTCTAACCAATTCACTACTACCCAGTTTTGAATTACACACACATAGTCTAAGTGAGTTTTAAGCACATACCTACTGCAAGAGCTTACGGAAAACTTCAACAGCTTTCATTAATCTCAGTGGGGCTGAGCCACCCAAACCTGTGGGATGCCCTAGACTACAGTGCTTCAAAAGCATGTGAGCTGATTTTAGACACCACTGAGGAGACAGGGAAATGTTTTGTGAATCTTAGATACCTATCATTACCTAAATTAAAATGTATATAGAGTTTAGGTGGCTCAAACAGGACTCCTATGACTGTGTGCATCACCATTACCTGAGAAGGATGGGAGTTGCATTACCAGTTTATCTGACGGTGCTGTGGAGCTAAATAGGTTAGTAACTGGGAAATATTTTGCCAACATAGTAATGGAGGCTGTAAAAGTAACCAGAGCTATCATTTTTGTTGAAAAGATCTGTTGGTAAACAAACACAGTGCTAACAGGTACTCAAATTTATCTTCATAAACTGACAATCCTGGAAGTAAAAAACAGTTACCGTTTCTTTGAGTGAAATAAACCAGGAAAAGCATTAGAGTTTTAATTTGTATAAAGAAAATCACAATTAAATACATCATAAATATTACTAGTATTGACAGATGGTTTCTGTGTAAACCTGGCCCAAGACAGAAACACAAGGAAAATCAAAATAATCCTTGTGTTTTACTCTCCTCCAGAGTGGTGGATTATTAAAGCCAGAAGGACAATAATATGAGGATTTGGCAAGGTTCTTGGCTCTCCATTGCCCAGCCTGTAGTGACTGCAGTGCTTCAACATTACTTTTGACTTTTCTGAATAAACATTTTCAGTTTTTAACAAAACATTATATTTGTTCCTGCAATTGAATGGTAGTTTCTCTCTTTCCAGAGCAACTTGGATCCACTGAAATATTTATTCTAGATTTTAATATAATCTTGGGCTTTGCTACAGCATTTTCTGAAAAATCCTAAAAGATCATAGCTGCACACAGAATCCAAAGTATTAAAATGAAATCATGGAAAGCAGTTGTAACAGCATCTGCCTATAACCTGAATGAATAGAAATGGTAGTTTTAATGGCAGACTTATCTTCACTAGATGCTGTTATCTGGGAGGAGAGCATATCATGTGTTTATAAATGAAAACCAGTCCTCGGAGCAGAAATCAGCATCTAGGCCTGCCCTTGACCCTGCGAGCACGGTGACTACCAGGGCTCAGAACTGGGACTCCTCTTGTCCCGTCTCCCCTGCCCAATCAGCACCAAATCCTGACCATTGTGTAAAAAGTAACATAACGAGCTCGTATCCTCTCCCCACCATAACCAAGAGCCTGATAAACAGGGCAGCTTCCTTTCAAAGAGGGTATAGGTTTGAACTCTCCCTGACCCAAAATCATTAACCGTGGATACTCAGCAATTTGAGGAAATTACTAAAAAGAGTGCCTTCCATACATAGGTCAAGATGAAGGCTTTTGAGCTGTTAATCTTCTCTGCATGACGTAGAGGTAATCCAAAATTAGAACACAAATCCCCAGAGGGGACAGAGTTTTCCGTGGACCAGGGAGGCAGCTCCCTGTAGCATGCCGATGGCTGTGAATTGGGGCCCAACTTGGGTGCCCAGCTATCAAGCCGTTGATAGCTGTTTGCGCTTTACTCAGCAATTCCGGGTTTTTTTTACAATCTGACAGCTAAGGTTTATTGAAGTTTCCAAGGCCTGCTTTAAGTCCCACTTTTGCTCCCAGAAAGGAGGGATCAGAGATCCTTTTTAGGAGAGGAGGAGTAAGAAATACTATTTTTAATATACTGACTCTGTTGATTATCATTTCATCAGTGTTTTGAGTTACTGCACATAGGCTTAGACATTTTCCAGCAGCACAGTTTTATATTTAAATAAGCAATGCAATGGTTTCATTCATTTATTGTCTCCCTACTTATTTTACTTACAATGAAAAATAAGTCCTGTAATACAGGAATACTCAGAGTGTTATTTCTAGTGTATGCTGACATACTTACCCAAACAGTGTATTGGGGTTCTGGAGTACTGCAGTCTTTTGCAAGAATATAGGAGCAATTTCCCGGGAAGTAGTAGTAGATGCCATCAAATGTTTCAAAATGATACTGTCCCCATGATTTGCAAATCCCATCTCGGTCCTTACCAGTGTTAGGTACTGGAGAGAACACACTGAGTTTACAATAAGCATGGTAATCAAAAATTGTCAAGTGTCACAGGCATCTACAAAGGTAGGAGCTCAGAAAGGAAAGAAGAGCTTAGAAAGGAAATACACAGCAAGGACAAAAGATAACCTAATTTCTTCAACTTCAAATAAAGTGAATACATTTTTTTTAATCTTTAGGCTGCAGTTTAATCTTGTGTCATCATCATAAGTTTTTCATTTGCTTCAGTGGAGACATTTCAATTATAAGTAGAGGCAAGGGATTTAGATCTACTGCAGGTCCTGGAAGACAATTCTTGTTGATCCCTATACACAGCAGATTCCAGAAACCAGTGCATTGAAATAGTTGGTAATTTTATTTGCAATAAGTCACTGTTAGTTAGAAAAAAACGCAGTGACTTTTTCATTGTTCAGCTAACTATAAAAAAGCTGGCTAGTTACTGATGTACTAGACAGTGATCTAGCTGTTGTGTTATCTATGTATCATTACAGCCCAAGTGTTAAAATGTAGGCATTCCTGATATTGCTCTCTATATATCCCTAACGCATATCATTTTAATCCTTTTAGCTACTAGTGGAATGACAGTCCTACCACAAAGGAATCACAAATGTGCTGTTAACAGTATTGTTTTTAAAACCTGCACCTTAAATCTCGCTTGAAGCAGAAATTTTACTCTTTTGGCCCCAAACTTACCAATTTGGCACCTGCTTCCTTGAGCCTGAAATAACTGACAGTCACAGTCACCTGCCTCTGTGCAGGTTGCTCCATTAAGGCACTCCTGAGGACATGAACCTGTAAGCAAGCATTAGAAGATAGTATTAAGTAGATACTTTTGGTAGATACAGTATTTTGCAAACAGGCTGAGAAATCCACATTAAATCTGTTTATTGTGAAATCACAAGCAGCTATATTAGCTGAAAAAATTAACCAATAACAATCTCCAGTTTTTAACATTTACTTAATTTTATCCTTTGTGTTCCTTGGTTAAAAGAGAAGCAAGGTTCTCTCATTTGGTTTGAGACTTGTAAACTAACAAAGGAGCAAAAGGTCAACCTCCTCCCAGCAAACAAAAGGTCAAGTTCCCATGTAGAGAAACCAAATCCCAGTCCCACTGATCTCGAAATACACAGGACACAGATTATTCTAATTGACCAAATTCAGCATAATTTATACATATGTTCAGCTCCTCCCTCTTAAGCATTGCAGCAAAGGGTACATTCAGCTTACGAACAGTCCAGAATATATAATTTACGGAGTCAAAACCAATTATAAATAACCTTCCCCCCATGCTAAAAAGAATCAGTTAAAAGGTTATTTCTGCTTAAGAGGTGACTGGACTCAGAGATTTAAGATTCCATGGGAATGGCTTATTTTATATTATAATTAGTAATTGTTTCTAAAAGCAGTTTCATTAAAGGGTTTTATAGTCTGTTTGGAAGCTAAGACCTCACTGTCAACTACTAACAATTCACTGAGGTTGGTCTCAACCATAGTTCCCCAAAAGTGGAGAAACAAAGGTAGTCCTAAAGCTAAATTTCATCAGGTTTTGCAGATAGTTGCTTTCCTTCTTGAGGGGGGATTAACGTAGATACAAACACACTCTTGCTGATGGACATTAAAAAAGTATTGCAAAAAGCAGGAAGTAAATGAAATAAACAGGTTTTTCCACACCCAACAATACCATGGTAAAGCTGCTAGTGACATTAAATGGGAACAAAATGAGACCTTTACAGTAAAGCGCACACACACCAGTTACCAATGATTCAGAACATCAGCCCTCACTGAAAACTCCCTGCCATGCTTACTTTTGAATTTTCCCATTTAAGAATTGCTTTCCAAATATACACAGATACTCTGAAAATACCAACAAGGCAGAAAATTCTGTTTATAGAACAGCACTAATGCAGAAAAATTCTTTGTCACTGTTAGAATTGTGAGCTGTAAAATTACATATATTCATTTACATGGAAAAACACAACAGAAAGCACCTATCAAGGCATATATATTTTCCAAGAAGGATACCAAAGTTCAGTTGCATACAATGAAATTTTCTGCAAAACAACTTCTGTAACCTGGACCTGCTTCACTAGTTTGTACAATGCTTAATACCCTCCAGGAGCAGCTGCGTGCTCAGTGTCTGAGCACTGCTGTCCCTTCACATAACCAGTTACACACCTCTCAGATACACTGATATCCTCTGCCAAGGCCAGAAAAAGTGGCAGAAAAGAAAAACTGCAATGGAACCAAACTTTAAAAAGAAAAAAAGTCAAAGGATTGGCTTAGTTAGCTGTTCAGATTGGGTTGTAAGGCGTTAATTCAAAAGTACAGTATTAACAGGAATTTTCCATGATTTAACATGGATAAAACAAGAAAATTAGTTTTGTAGAGGACATTATGAGAAGGGCTTCCACAACACTTGGTAATGCAGGAGAGCTGGTAGGAAGGCAGCGTTTTCAGGAGCATCTCTCCTCCCACATGTGAGGAGCACAGCACTGACCTCCTGGTCGACTTCGCGTCAAGGCCCCATGAAGGTGTGACCGAGAAGAGGCAGATCGAATCTGTCAGAGAAACGTAAAAGCAGATTCAGGGTGTTTGTGCTTTACAAATGAGCTGATATGAGCCTGAGGCATTGCAGCCTAATGCTGGGTTAGGACTTTGAGGGCTATTTTAACACAGAAGAGTAACTTGCAGCTTGGCCAACATATGGCATGGCTGCAGGCACTGCAGGAGGGATCGGCTGCCTGGGACAACAAGGAAGGCAGTGACCATGGCAGCCAGCACTGTGGGAAGGGGAAGCACAGTTTTCAGGGGGGCTGGGAATGTTTTAGCTTCACCATGAGATAACCATTGACATCCTTTCCATGTCCTCTGCTTTGCCAGTGCCAGTGCACTAGTGGGGCTCCACAGGGGGAGTTTTGTGTTTACATTTGGGAGGAAGAGTGAGGGTATGGAGAGCGCTCCTGCCCTTTTCACTTCGGCCAAATACCAGTAGTTGGAGAGCTCGGAGATGGGATATCCCTCCATTTCCTCCTCTCCCCTAACTTATGCTCTCTGCTGCACCCTGAGCATCACGTTGTGGCCAGTCCAGCTGCTATAGATTTCATGTCCTCCTTGAGATCCTTCAGAATTGCATTTCAGTTCATCCCAAACAGCAGAGGTGGCAGATCTGCCTGATCTGCTTCCTATCTCGTTAAGGCACCGTGGAGCATCTGACTATAAGGAAGCCCTGGATCTGACCCAGCGCTCTGCTACTGCAGTTTGTCACGTCTCATCATCCTTTCCAACAGCTGATCCCATTCCAGGCTGAAAGCACTCTGGGGTTTTTGCCCCCACTAGTCTGATTGGAAAGTTTAGCAGGGTGAAGTGCTGGGTAGTTAGATATTTCCCTCTTACACTTATTCATGGCCAGTTTAAATCCTTTTGGTTTATAAAGTTTGGCCCTTTTGCTTAAATAGCTCTTCTTCCCTGTGGTTTATTCCCTCTCTGATGTACTATGAGAAAACAGTTACCCTTCTATGCTCCCCACAGATATATACACCAGCCTTCAGCTGTGCAACTAAGCAAAACAAATTGTCTAAGTCTTCCCTTGTAAGCTAATTTCTTTCTTCCCTCCTGCCATCAGTCATTCTCCATGTCTGGAGTTTGAACTAATGGATCTCAAAGTGAACAGCTCTGCACAAGGAACGGGTTAGGTTAGGTCTCACTAATGCTTTGTACAGTGACATAAAAACTTCCCTTTTCCAACTGGAAATACTTTGTGGGGTGCCTCCAAGTAGCACATTCTGTCTAAAATCAACCTGAAATGTACTTCATCAAGCGACCACCTGGAAGGTGGAAGGCTCCTGCGCCAAAATTATTCCTGGTCCCCTTGGCCTGTTGCTAGCCAGAGGGGGTCCTTTCCCTCCCTTGGATAACAAGACCCGTTTCCATTTCTCCTGGTGGTTACTCTGAGCCTTCCTTCTCAGGAGAGCGGCTTTTGGCCTTTGTGTTATTTTGGGGAGGTAGAGCACCCTTGTTGCAACAGCACTTTCCTGATGAAGGCCCTCCTGGGACACCATCAGTCCCGCGGGGCCGCTTCCCTCAGAGGTTTGATTCGCCTGAGTGCAGTGTTTCACATCAGCTACCTTCCCAACTCGGTCAGGAGACATGTAGATCTCAAAGGGATTCGGAGAAAATCATCCATGGCTCAGCTGCAGGCTCCCTGGAAGGCCATGAGGAGGGACCACCTTGGGCTTCCCACCTGCTTCCATCAAATGGGGTTGTAACCCTTGCTTGGGCTCTGTAGCCTGCGGCATGTACCAGCCGGGGAACGGCATTCCCCCATTTACAATTAAATTTGAGTGCAACATTGCCTGGATGCAGCGTTAAGGCAGCAGTGGCCCGGGGTGGTGGGAACCAGGGCCATCACCACACCACACGTGGGAGGAAGCCTAGCCGGCAGCACCACCATTGTGCCTCTCACCAAACACTAACAGCTTTGCGGGGCGCTCTGTTCACCCTCACAAAAGATGGAGGTGTCGCAGTTTTATTTCCCATGGCGTGCGTCAGGGTGGGTCACCCACCAGGGCTTTGCTGAGAGTGAATGAAGGCATGAGGCTATGGGCTCAGGCAGGGGGCGAGCAGGTAGGGAATAGATGCTCCTCCTCACTGTCCTCCTGTTACCACGGCTTTTCTCCCCACAAAGGCTCCTTTGTAAGGACAGCAAAGGCCAGGAGCAGAAAAGGGGGGAGGGTTTCCCCTCCCTCCCGTTTTTGGAGGTATAACCTACCTCAGCTGTTATGAGATCTCTCTTCTGTCGAGTTGCATTAAACTCATTTCTAGAAGAAAACAAAAGGGATCTTGTATAATCAAAGGTCTCTGGAGCAACGTGAATAAGCAGCTCCCCAGAGAGAAGTGTTTCTCTCTGATTACCATCACTTTATCAAAGAGGTCTTTCTTGGGTTAACATTTAAAAAGGTGATTTTTGTTTTTTTTTTTCTTTTTTTTCTTTTCATGGTCTCATTTTACAGACTTGGGCAGCACTCCGATCTCTGCTTGGACAGGGAGCTACCTGGAGCTTGTGGGGGGAGACATAAATAGGCAAAATAGGCTCACATGACAGGGTACAAAATTGTAAAGCAGCTTCATATTTACTTGATGCTGTGCGTGAGTGGCTGCGAGTTCCCCCGAGTGTTATTTGAATATACTGTGACGGTACTTTTAACAGCAAGAGATGGCTCTCCAGTTGTAGCTGACTTAAATTTGTGATCAAGTTTAGAAACAAGGGCATCAAACTATAAAACATACTTAGTTTTATCAACAGTCCAAGATGGCATATCATCTGATGTGCATGTGTCTTTGCTAGATGTATTAGAGGTCATTAGACATCTGAAGCTACGTCCGACTGGATGCTTCTATTGAAATTGATGGCATAGTTCCCATTTAATTCAATGGGATCAGGAACATTCCCTAGTTTGGATTTTGTTTGGATTTTGGCTTCTACATGAAAACTTGTATTGAAAATGTTTATTTTAAGACTGTATAGCACTTACTTTTCTGTGCTTCAAATAGCAGCTAGGATTTTATCATGCAATTAAAACTGTAGAAGGATACTCATTTAATGTATTTTTCCAGTCATGAAATCATGATCTCATCTTGGTTTCATTCCATTATTCCTCTAAGCTTTCTCGAGACCATAGAAGTATTGTTTTTCATAAGGACATCCCATTTTTCAAACAGAGGACCCATGCCCTTTATGTAAATTCTTTGAAAACAGTTGTAAACATTCTGAAAATGTGTTTTACATCCAACGTACATGTACATGACATTTTACATGTCGAATTCAAGGCTGTATTTTATTTTCTAACTTGCACTGCATCACACTTATTCATTCTTGTTCTGTTTTTAGGACTTGACAAATAAGGAATAAAAACTTACCTTGAAGTTCTTCTCAAAAGAGAAAGCTTGCAGTAAGATCCTGTAGATTAAAAAGTCATCAAGTTAAATGCTTTTTCTACAGCCTCACTCTACACTTGGCAAACAACAGTTTGTCAAGTTTAAAACAACACTATTGAATTTTGTTCTTTAATGATCCTAAGTTTTCCAGAGCATTTTTACACAAACTTTTTCTGTCTCCAAGGGATGTAGAACTACATGCTTTCCTTCCTGAGAGTTCGACTCTCTCAAGTACTCATCACCTGCAGGTTTCCATGGTCTCAGTTCTGGTACATGCTACCATGAAAAAGAGCAAAGAGTTGATAATTCAGAGACTCAGAAGAAAACTGATAAAATACAAAGGTTGCTCAGAGCTTTCCAGAATCAAACTTCTAGGGTGGTTACCTATAATCATTTTCTGAATGTTACTTGTAAGACTCAATTGTAAATAATTTTAAATGCTCTAGAGTCCATGCTTAAAAAAAAAAGAAACCCCAAAACAAACAAACCCCCCCTTCTTTCTCATAGTGCCTCAGAAATCTTTATAATTGCTGCAAGAAAACTATCTACAAGATCCATTTGCATAGAAAATAGGATCATTTCTATAACCAGAAGAGCAATTATTTACCCTCGCATTCTGAAAATGCTTAAACAAACTGCAGATGCAGGATGTTCAAGCAAAATCATACGCCACTGAAAACCATCAGATGCTTACTCATCTGGCAAGTGTCAAGAAAGCCAAGAAACTTAAATTTCATACCTAAATAATTGTTTTGTAACAAATTCAGATATAAAAATGTATCTCAAAAAAAAAGCTGTATTTTAATTTCTACACCTGTGAGAGAGAATGGTGATACACGTTTTTTTTAACCTGCTGTGTTAAAAACTTTATTAATTCCAGCAAGGTCAAAAACATCGCTATTTAATGATATAAAAAGAAGGACCTGTAATATTAAATTATTTTTTAAAATCTTTTTAAATGTTAGTATTACTGCAAAAATGAATAAAGTGCTTACCTTGGAAAGAGGACAGCAGTGAATGAAGCAAGAATATACTCCACAGTATCATTAAACTGAGCTTTCCCACAATGTTCATTTCAGTATAGCTTAATAATAGGAAATTCATCCAAATCAATGGCTTTGGTTACGATGGCATCTTAGAACTATGTATTTCTACAGTGTGTTTAAATCCTTTAGAAGTTAGATAGTTGGATGCACAGTTTAAAATAATGCAATGCAAAAAAGGAAAGGAAAAGGAGACATCAAGCTCGGTAGCTACGTACACCTTCAGGAGCTCTGCAAGTGTTGCATACAACTTTCTGGCTGCACGTCTCTCATTAGCAATGCATGGTAACTCCTCAGCGGAGTCTGTATTAGTTACACTTTCACTAGACCTGCGAGTATTACTCCTCTGTTGAATTGAATCGGCCCTTTATAACCTACCAGACAATGACATCGAAATGTTGCCATGTCATGATGGTTTGAGCGTTCCTTCAGTCATCACACACCTTTGTGCGCTTTGAGGCTTGAGCCAAGCGCTGCCCTTTATGGCTTCTTACGGTGAAATATTTTTGCAAGACCCTGCAATGATGTTACTGTATAAATTATAACGAGATGGTTTTAGAGATTAACTTATTAATGTTCCATATCTGTTCTAAAAGGAGAGACATGAACTTCCATTAAATAATACACACGGATTTTTAAGAATATTTTAGATATATTTTTGTGTACAGTTTGCTTATATCATAAAAGTAGGCTTCCCAGAGGATTATTATATTTCATTTTTAATAAAACATATTATGAAATTTTCATAATAGCAAAAAGGATAAAGAAGTCAACAGGGACAATGTGGGTTTTTTCTAATTTTAATTAAAATATAAAAATATAATTTCACCAAAATTAAAAAGGATCATATTTTAAAATAGAAAAATCTCATCTGATTTACTCTAACATTAATAGAATCATTAAAAAGCGCAGGTTTAAAGACACATGTAACACTAATTGAAACTGCTACTGTTCATTTTATTTTGTGAAACCTGTCTTTTGCCTGACACTCCACTCTTCCTCGGATGTGCTTTGTGAGACCCTCTGAGCATGCCACAGAAGGTGGGTTTGAACTGAAATAAAACGTAGAAGCTGATGGGCTCTCTCAGGTAAAAAGTTCTCCCATCATTTCTTCTAGCCCTTTGTCTTCCCCACTCCTCAGCTGGACTGGAAGAGAAGGCAAAGGAAAACACTCAACCTCTCCAGCCACAGACAAAGACCAAACCCCGTGTCCCCGCAGCAGCCAACAGTACTCATGCAGGTTCGGGACCACGCACAGCCCAAGGATACCTACTGCAAACTGATATATGTTATAACGCTACACTGTGTTTGGAGTATTTCTTAAGAATTATTTTTATTATTGTTGGATCTGAGAAGCTGACAGTCACACAATTAGCATTTCAAGAGTTTTTTCGCTTTGTTTTCACTCCTGACTAGCTCTAGGCTGGTCCCACGGGCCAGATGCAGCTGGACTGCATCTCACAGCCTAGTTTCATCTGCTCCATGTGGTCATGCAAACAGAAGCAAAGGAATTTAGTTCCTGATCCAAACTGACAGAGTCATGTAGTCATACTCACAGACTGTGAGTAGTAGGCACCTATCTTGTAGGAGGTGACAGAGGCTAATTACCCCCTCATAAATCTACTCTTAGAGGACAATGCCTCAGGTGGCTCTCGAGCTGAGATGAACCCAAGTGTTAGAGCTTCCAAGTTCCATTACCAGTCTCCAAGTTATCTTGCTTTCAAGCTAAGTCTGGTTTAGAAACTGTTTATCCGGGTTCTTCCCTTCCTCGAGACCATATTTCACACCATGCTTCATACGCAGCTTCACAAATAAACCTTTCCATTAATATAAATGAACTCTTTTAGTTTAACAGAAAATATCACTAAATGCCTTTTTTTTTTTTTACAAGTTTTCTATAGCAAAGTTGAGGGAATATTAGGTGCATGTCAGTATTTCACAGTTGTTTAAATTCTGATGTTTAAAAAGTAGGCCGAGCCTCATCAGCTGCAAAGGGACTAAGTTAGAGCAAGCGGTTTCATCAGGTCTGGAGATCTCTGCTTAAGGCAGGGTAGGAAACGGCACAGTCCCAAGCACAGGGAGGATGTTAGCTAATAAGGAAAAAGAATCATTCAGCCAAGTACACTGAACTGTAACTCAGAGGACTATATTAAGAAAGAGAGAAAAAAAATTGAATCAAATTACATCTAGACAACGACACATTATCGGCACAAGTAGTAGAATACTCAGAGATTGAGACTTCCGAAAAATGTGAACAGAAAACACGCATTAGAAAATAATCACTTGTAAGAAAATAAATACAATATAGAACACACTGGTCCGTACCTAAAAAATGCTAGTGTTACATTTTTAAGCTACATATTTTTCTTTAAAAGTAAAATTTAAACATTTGAATATTAATATATTTGTACTTTACAGTCTAAATTAATTTGCCCCAAATTTTCCAACATAATATTTGAGAGGACTTAATTTTATATACAGGTTACACAGTTATCAGGATTACAAACAACGGGTAAGAAAATAACCACCTTCAGTGCCATGGGTACAAGCTTGCCCTGGTTTGGAATTGAATCCACTGGCATCATTAACAAAACAGGGTACTTTTTAGAGCTCACACTCCAGCCTCCACTCAACTGGTGTTTTCAATGAAGATTTCAAGTGAGGCCACATTTTGATGTGCACACCTGATCATCCTGAGGAGCAGCATTAGTGAAACTAATGAAAGAGCTGGATGATAAATTAGGGGCATTTCTTCTGTTCCAAGAACCATCTTCTCAGCTGCTCAAGAACTTGCTAGGAGCTTGAAGATCAAACTGTTACTATTTCTCGGTGGAAGTGTGCCTCTGGCCAGAGTGGAGGCTGAATGACAAGAGCTGGATTGCCATCCCTGCAGAATCAGGACATTAGGAAAGGAAACATTTTTATGAACAGGTTTTCTCCTTACACCCCCAAACTTCACGGTAGTTACGCCTCCCCTATGAAGTTAAGCCCTCTAGTGGGTGATCAGTAAGTAACCATTTAGAACAAAAATCTTCATCCACCCAGGCAGGCACGTCTGATCCCGCAAACATTTCTTATTTAGAAAGCAAGTCTGTGGGAATGACATCACTCTACAGGATTAACAGGGCATTTTTATAGGATCAGAGTTCAGTTCAGAAAGCATTTTTATTATGCTTTTGGTTGAAGAAATGACATGCAGATATCATCTCTGGATATATTAGTAGCAATGCAAGTTTTATTTTCAGCCCTTCCATAAAAGCACAGCAAAACAAAAATCCCCAATTGTTACAAGCTGTTCCATGGGCCAAAAAACTGATACATCAGGTTTCCCCATAACTGTGAAATCCACCCCTAAGGTTACCAGCATCAAGTGTTGCATCTCCCCCTGCCTCCCTGACTGTCACACCGCAGTGTCCTCTCTCCTTCCCTGCATCCGACTGCGCTAACAGCTAGGTAACAATCAGTTTTGGACAAGCCACTGCGCAGGGTGCCTATGTGCCAACTAGCAGGCCACTACACATTTCCCAAGCAATGAGCGAGCCATTACTTTTGAGTCACCGTGCAACTAAAAGGATTATTTTTCCTCAGCTGGAGCTAATTAACACCAATCAAGATGCCCATTTTCACAAAACTCACAGGGATTCAAGTAATCGAATTTGAAGTTAGCTCTGCACAGCACCTTTTCCTAGCCAGGCTAGGAGGCAGAACGTCACAGTTTTCAGCAGCCCAAGAGCTAGAATAATTTGTGAGCAATGCTACTACAAGGTAGAAACTCACTGGATGAGAAATGGGTCAGATCCAAGGGTGCAGAAATGGGGGGGGATTGAGGAAAGCAAACCACGCATCTTGCCAAAGAGACAGCAAGTGTCTGGAATAGAGTATCTCGTTCACTTAGTGTAAGACAAAAAATCCTGGTATGTAAATTGGCAACAGAATACACAACAGTCTCCCTCACTTCAATGGGAGCATGAGGGGTTTGAACAAGAGTGTTCCACTTCTATTCAGGTCATGTAATGCAGTATTTAGTGGTAGACGCTGACAGCTAAAATGGGAGATGGATGGAGAATTCCTTTTTAGAAGGAATTTGTTCGAGTTACACGTTTAACTCTTGAATAACTACACTTCAGTGAGGATGCCTTAAATGCCTTTCTACAGAAAAAGCAGAGACATTGTAACAAATATTAACAATTATAAAAGTCTATGAGCACCTGTTTTCCTAAACTAGAGCAAAAAGGGCAAAATGGTACTTATTCTTTCCAATTCCTCCGCCCAGCTCCCAAAGGAGGCTCGTCTAAATTTGTGTTGACCGAGTACACTGCAATGACCTACCATCAAAGAAGTGAAAGAAGAAATACCACGTTAATAGAAAGGCCAACAGAAAGCTCGAGTATGAAGCTGCTTCTGTAACAATTTCAGTGGTGGTGCACAAGCATACGATAGACAGAAAAATACCAGGCTTAAGAGAGCAATACAGCAGAAGCTAGGGCTCTCAGTTGCTTGTCTCCAATGTTTCTTCCAGTTCCTCTGCAAAATGCTTTTCAAACAGAGGAAACTACAGCCCAGGGCCGTTCCCATGCCTGTTGGGCCAGATCATTTCCAAGGCTTCACTCAGTTACTTGCAGCTTTTCCAAGGGACAGCATTAGCCTTTCCAGCAGCCTTTTGTTGGCACATCCCATGCCTTACTCAGAGCTTTACTCTTCTTTGTCCCTGGGAAATCACTTCCAGAATTAAACTTTTCAGTTTCAATGGGTAAGAAACTGGGGATTTCTCCATTTCTTTTCCTGTTTGATACGCACACACCCTAGCTGGATCTTTTAAAATTACTGCCATATTTTCAATTCCACTTACTTCCCTAAAGCCTTCAAACTGCCTCACCAGGCTCACAACATAAGCAACTGTCTAGCTTAACCCGAAGGGGGTTTTCTGTTTTTTTTTTTTTTTTTATTAAATTATTTAATGTTGTCCTCCAGCTCTACATCCCCCTGTGCTTGTACTCTGTGAGCATGTAATTGAAGGATGAATAATTTAAACCCAATCTTATTTGTAACACAAAGTCCTCTGGTTTACATTTACAAAATACTATTTTTGAAACAGACCATATGGGGTTTGGTTTTCTTTCTTCAAGTTTCCTAGATTTAGGCTATCCAGAAAACCCTGCCACTGTATTATCTGGTATGCCAAGACTTCACTAAACCTCCCTCACCTGCCCCCGTAACTACTTTGGTTTTGACAATGTAAACTTTAAATACAAATTTTAGAACAGCTGCCCAAATACCCACTTCAGCACTATGTTGAAGGAGTTACCCTCAAGGGGGTAAATTCCTTGCCACTAAGCAAGCAAAAACAAAAGCAGTTCATGCAGACGGACAATACTCACTGCCATCTAATATTCCATAGTGGTATTTGAAACTCCACTCTCAGTGTGGTATTTCAGGTGAACATACAAGGAAAACAGAAGTCTTTTGCAAGACGAGCTGCCAGTGCTGATGCGTACGTGGAAAGATGCTTCATGTGCTGCCTAACACTAGGGCCGCGTACTAAAGCAAGTCATGAAACACATGATATAGAATTTACCAGCTAGGAGTCAGATCCATGCTCCCAGACACTAGGGACTAAGTCTGTAACCAGGCTGACAGACATTTTCACATGGCAAAAACGTGGCCTACTCGCATTGGTTCATAACACCATGAAGAGTGGCCATCCAGGTACTCAAAAAGGTCCACATTTGTTTAGATTTACCAAAAAGGCAAAGATTGAACCCTGCTTTAACGAACTGCAACAGTGTTGCATGTACCCACAAAAGAATAGAATGTATGCCTTCTTTATGTTCTGATAACCACACATTCCATCACCTGGAGAAAGCTTTTCCTTATTCCCATGACCCTATCTATCTAGACTTACTATGAAGGCATAAAAGAGGACTGCCAACAGCCCTCTGATTCTACTTTAATACCAATCAATTTGTGTATCAATCTCAACACACGGTGAAAAATTTACCCACACAGAAAAGTGCAACTTAGAAACATGAAATTTATCAAATTCTCTTGATGTTTATTGACTGTCACATGACCGTAGAACAATCTTAACGGTAAGACTTCTGGTAGCGCGCACGAGCACCAGGTCCTCCAAATTTCTTGGACTCACAACGGCGAGGATCTGCAACCAGCAGAGTCCTATCATACTGGATTAGAATATCCTTGATCTCTTTCTTAGAAGCTTCATCAACATCTGTTTAAAAAAAAAAAAAAAAGAAAAAGTCTTCAGCTTAAGTAGTTTCACACGGAACAAATACATTTAAACATTTTTTTTGCACCAGAACTACCAGAAGCCATACATCTTCACTTAAAGCCAATACAACAATCAAAACAACTTACATTTTTGATAGTAAGCCACCAATGCTTTGGAAATAGCTTGACGGATAGCTGTTCAAAAAAAGATAATGGATCAGTAAGGATTGCAAATGTACTTAAACACAAAGTGCCAGTTATCTGAGAAACTTGCTGTCTTCTTTTCTGCCAAATTGTCCTTTCCCTCCTTGATCTCCCCTCCCACATACTCCACGTGACCTTTACTTTGGCAAATCTGAAGCAATCTGTGCCAGGAGGCCACCCACAGTTCATTTGTTGATTCGACAACTGCCAGCTAGCCAAGGAATTGTACAAGGGCAGTCCTGATCGCCTTCTCTCCTGAGTACTAATGTTGGTTCATCTTCTACCTACAGCCAACTTTCAAAATCCTTAGAAACAGTTCTCTGAAGTGTCTGTACTTTTCAAC
Organism: Ibidorhyncha struthersii; assembly: GCA_013398815.1. Taxonomy (NCBI): domain Eukaryota; kingdom Metazoa; phylum Chordata; class Aves; order Charadriiformes; family Charadriidae; genus Ibidorhyncha; species Ibidorhyncha struthersii. Next base: position 456,728 of record VZSZ01003862.1, read on the forward strand.
AAGGATTAAATTGATCAGTGTGTTTAAAGACTAAGGAGGCAAAAGGGACAATAGGACGGTATGAGCAGTTCTTCCAGCATATCCCAATAAAACAAGCCTGTAGCATAGTAACACAGTAATCGGAACTGAAACCAGAAGTGCATGGGAGTAACTAAACATTTTGTTAGGCTGTAATCTGTCAGAACATCAAGACCAGGATTTGGGTGAATATCTGAACTTTCTGAAAAAATGAATGCAATCAACTTTGAGACCGAAATATGTCTCTGCTCTTTGTGCAGCTTCAGCTCCACTTCAGTAACCCATACCCAAACGGAAAGAGCAGAACAAATCTAACATTTGTAAAGAGCAACTGAACAGCTAGTGCAAAGGATGTTGTCCATCTTCTCTGCAAGGGAAAAAACTGCCTAGCTTTGCAGGTCAGTTGAAAGATGCTTCTGAACAACATGGAATTTACAACTAAAGATACAATTTCTAAGGACAAATCCCCTTTTCTCCACCCAAAATCTTTGTGCTCAGCTGCACTTGAACTGTCCTGTCACACTGCAAGATGCAAAGACCGTTTCCTCGCATTTCCTCAAAATTTCATTGATTTACTTCATTCAACTTACTCTAGATGTTACAGCTTTGTGCATACAATAGTACCCTTATGAAAAACTATACTTGTGCAGTGGAAAAAGAAACAGAAGATAGAGATGCACAAGTTACTACTCTAAACTCAAGCCTCTTAAATATGTGGCTTGACCTGCTGTAGCCACAACAGAGATTCCACCAAAAATCATACCGTAGATTTGTGCTACATGGCCACCACCCTTTACACGGACTCTGATGTCAACACCAGCAAACCGTTCCTTCCCCAGGAGAAGGACAGGTTCAAGCAGCTGGGAAACAAAACACAGAAAGAAAATCAATTTGTGATCAATACCAACAAGGATTAGAGCTTGTAGTAGGTTTACCAGATGTGAAGTTATTGAATGTTCTGAAAAGTGGAGCTTTGATTTTACAACCATGCACCCAAATTAAGTACACCTCTTGCAGAGTTTTTTGACATCTACTAGTGCTGGTATAAAATAAATTTACTGAAGTCTTGAATGTATTTAAGTTTCACAAATCTTAATAGCAAAGCATATGCACATGGAAATTAAAAGCAAGGGAATAGTTTAAGAAGAAGGTCATAACTACATCAGAAAAATAAACCAAGTTTACTAAAATTGAAGACCTTAAGTAATTTGTGGGTGGTTTTCTCCACTATTTATTAGTCTATAGTTATCTAGTCAGTTTTAGTTCTCTCAGCAGTGTTCAAACAGCTGTTTTATTAAGACCTAGACAATCTTTTAAAAAGGAGAATTCTAAGTCACCCATTTCCATTTAAAAATGGATGTGAAGTGCTGAAAATATGTCACATAATTACATTAACATACAGGAATCCAGTTAAGCAAAAAGCCCACCCTCCCCAACAAGGCAATCACAGAAGGACAGTTGTCTGAATTTTCACAACAGCGTCTACATTTCAGCAAGTCAGGAAACACACAACAAAAAATTCAGTACTGTGAATAAGTCAAGCAACTCTTCTCCTTTCCTAAACAATTACACTTATAAAGGTATTTTACCATCCAAGATAGGCGGGGGGGCACTGGATGGATGCTTACTTTATACTGCAGAGTTCTGGGCTCAATCATTTCCAGAGGTCTTCCATTTACTTTAATGAGGCCATTTCCTCTCTTGCAGTGAGCAACAGCCGTTGCTGTTTTCTGAAAATCCAAATGTGCGTTAGTACAGCATTTAATTTTTGCACTAGCAGTATGACATGAATCTCTATTCAACAATCTAAAAATCTTAGTGTTATGCCCAAGATTAACATCTCACACTAAACAAAATAGTACTGCTCCTTACATCCCCAGCTATTCACTCAAAGCATTAAGATAATGTCTTAATAAAATTATATTAAATTTATAGTTATAACTATAAAGTTATAACAGTTATAAATAAGGGAAAAACACCCTCCCCATTCTGCAACACGGTGTTTTTGTGGCTCGTTTCCTCACAAGAGCCTGCTAGCTGGGATTATTCGGACCACTGCACCCCAGCAGAGTGAACTTTATCTTCCCACCACCACCTCGTAACATGGCTCTCGGACACCGGCAATGATAAACCAGGCTCCTACGGCCTGCGAACGACAGCGGCGGCCGCTACCNCGGCCCCGCGGGACACGTGGAGGCCGAGCAGGCCTCCCCACCGCTGGCCCTCCCGCGCACCTGCCCCGCACACGGTCCCAGCGAGAAGCCGGCACCGCTGCCTCTGAGCTGGGGCCGAGAGACCCCCGAGCGCCTAAGGCCACAGGGCCCGGCCCAGCCCAACACAACCAAGCCCGACAACGAGGATGAGAAGGAACGGGCCGCGGCGCCTCAACCTCACCTTCCGCCCGAAGACTTGGACGCTCTGCAGGGGGCCCTTAGCCGGCATGACTGCTCCTGCAAGAGAGAATAAGGCGACGTTATCACAGCCGAGGTAGCGGACGCGAGCAGAGCGGCGGAGGCCGGAGCTCCCCGGACACTCACCCTCCCCTCAGCGGCGGCACCGGGAAAAGGCCGAACAGGGCTTCCCCAGCCTCTTCTCAGGGGCAGTCAGGCCGCAAAGCGCAACGCCGTCTTCCGGCAGTGCGACAGAGCTCGCAGCCTCCCCTCCCGCGCCCGGACGCGCTTTGCGGCAGCGCAGAGCTGGGCGGGTAGAGCAGTGGGGGAGCGCGCGCCGTTGGTTGAGGGCCGTCCCTCAGCAACTGCGGGACGGAGGCTCCGGGCCTTGGGGAGAGCCGGGCCCCCGGCGAGGCACGGCGGAGGCGTTGCGTTTGTCCTCTTCCCCACCGGTGGAGAGGCGCGGCCCCCGGGCGCAGCAGTCGGCCAGAGCGGCTCGGTGGGCGCTGCGGAGGGTTAAACGGCCTCGACGGGACCTTCTGTAAGGCCGCCTCGGCACAGTGGTGTAGGGTCATCTCGTGTGTCGCCCCCCTCGGTTTTGCTGTGTAGTTTTTTCTTGTTGGCTGTTTTTTGGTTTTGGGGTGGGGTTTTTTTTTGTTTGTTTGGTTGGTTTATTTTAAAAGTTGCTTTAGTCGGACGCAGACTTGCCTCGCTTTCTCCTTTTGGTGCAAAGGGATGGAGTCCCGTTAGACTCCGCAAGCGCCGAGTAGGCGTTGTCCCCCTTTCGGAAGGCAGCTTCTGTCACCTTAATGCTGCTGCGGTTGAGTCCGCCCGTGCGGGACCTCAGCCGTCCCGCGGGAGGAAGGCGGGAGGGAGTCCGGCGCCGCCCGGAGGAGACCGAGTGCCCGCACGCCTTCTCCAGCTGACCGGCCCAGCACCCCGGGAGAAGCACAGCCCGTGCTGAGGCGGGTGAGGTTAGAGTGGGGGGGAGGGGGCAGGTCACTCACTGCCCGGGCTCTGGCATGGATTACAGCAGCTTGAAGGAGTTTTTGAGAGGGACAGAGAGGACGCACAGCCTTCGGAGAGGCTTTTTCTCGAGTTACTTACGAAACGTAGTGTTAACACCGTAGTGTACCATCTCTTAGGTATCCCAGGGACAAGCAGAACCCAGCTGGGCTTCTGGTATAAAGAGAAGAAAATAATGCCTTCCCTGAAACGCTTACAGTTACTCTTTGGACTTCCTTGAGATGCAGCAATACAAACTACATAGCATTTTTAGTTCTGAAGTTTGGTAAACTGCTGGAGAACATGAAGGATTAAACCCTGTATTCTACTCCAGCGTTGTACACTGAGGCATATTCAGGCAATTCTTTATACCCACTTTAATAGAGATCATTATATTTAAGATCAAGTCAAGGACTTCTGCTTAGATTCAGGGCATCCACGGAGCCCATCAATTTGAGCGTTTATCTCTGTTTTCCCTCTGTAAAACCTGTCATAAAACATGGGATTTAAGTCACTTTCAGACTGAAAATATTTTACTTCTAAGGCTTGGTATTTAGTATGCAAAATTTTCCAGAAGGACAAAAGCAAAATCTATTGATGAAGCAAGGTCATGCTTCTTAGATATTTTAAACAACAGAGATTTAAATTACTGTGATTAATTAGAAAGTTGACTGCTCAAATGAAACAATCAGTTCCTTTGTACAGGATTTTAAATACTGAACATTAGTCATCAGTCATGTGAGGATTTAAACAAGCACTTAGCTTTATGCAATTTGAGTGATTAGTTCTATTCAAGTGAATAGTACTGTGCAGAGCGTGTAAGATTTAGCACATCTCAAACCCCCAGTTGTACAAACCTTTAACATGTGACCTGAAAAGTGATATTTTTTTTAAGGCTGTTTCCTAAGGAACAGTGTTTATGCAGTCACACGTGTCTATCATCCACTCTTTCCCCATCATTGGGGGAAGGGGAATGGTTGCCAGCTTGTTGGCCAATTTCAGTTAGTTTTCACAGAAGAATGGAAATTTCAAAGCCAATTTAGCTTGTACGTATTTGATGAAAATAGGTGGCTCTGTATAAGAGAGATCTTTTACTTGCATAATGAAAGCAGCTGCAAGAGCTGAAATATTAGACATTACAAAACCATTATTTAGGTGAAAAAGCGAAAACATAATACCTAATTAACCTAGTTAGACAAAAAGGTTCAGCTAAGACTTATGATTAACCCAAAGGTGAGCCATTAGTCACTGAGTTTTGTTGGGCGTTTGGGGTTCTTTTAAAGGAAAAGAAAGCAAATCTAAATCTGTTCCTTTTGTGGGCATTATCTGAGGTCTGCTAATGAAGACCAGTGTTTTAACACCAAGCACACCATTAAATAGGGGGTTCTCAAATGTCTGCTTGTATAAACCTTACATTTTGGGAGCATGCTTTCTTAGGTCCTTGAAAATTCATCCTCATTTTGGGTATTCATCTGCTGCATGCTCTTCCTGAAACTGAAAACATTCATCCTACAAAGGCCTCTGTATAAAACCAGTGATGTGCCTACACATATGTATCTTTCTGGTTTCTGTTAGCAAAATAAAAAGGTAACCAATGTATATTGATAGTGTTGCCTGGAAAAACAGGTTAAAAGCTTTGGGCTGTTGTTGTCTTTGCTTTCTAGCATAAAAATTGGAATAGGAGCTAAAAGGCATTTAGGAACTACCTACCACAAAAATTAGGCTGTAACATGGGAAGAAAGAATTAGATCATAAATATCACCATATACAAAAGAAACAGAAAGAAAGATACCAGAATGGAAAAAAACCTCAGGTAAGATACTATGAAAAAGATTCCAAGTACTGACAATATCCCTACTTAGTTTTACTGAGAATGCTTAAAATGGTAACATATCTCTGATTTCAAAAAGAATGTCTTCGTGTCTTGTCTTCACTTCCTTTTTATTTGTAAAATAGTTGCACCTATGGAATGTAAGGCACTTGTTTGGTAGGCTTTTTTTTTTTTTTTAACCTTACTTTGCACCAGTGTGAAGAGTTACACAGCATGCAAAACAGTGAATAAAAGAGAAATTAAGGCGTATTTGCTGGTAAACCACTCTTACCAGAATGAGCATTTCAAGAGAAAGCTGGCAGGTTTGAACCCATCTTGCTAGGGCGTTTTTATTTTTTCCTAACAGGAGGAAAAATATTTGGATTTGACTCAGGTCTAAGTCCTTGATTTCACAGTGGTTCTGTATTGTACTAACAGATGATCTCTTGTGTATCTTCGAACCAACAAGTATCTTACAACTACTAAGTCTTTTACATGGGTGCTTAGTGAGGCTCTAAGGCTCTAAGACGTCTCTGCCTGACGTCCTCCACTGGAGCTGCTTTGACCTCATCGCAGGCTGTGGTGTATGATGTTGCTATGACCTGCTCTCCCACAGACCAGGCACATGCACTGCTGCTCTGTCAGTGTGCTGGAAACAGCTAGGGTATGGCAGCAGGGTATAGCGCTGCAGGGGAGTGTCTCTGACAATGTCTCCAATTGTTTCCTCGCTTTGGGACAGGAACACAAACCTTGTGTAGGTAACATGGCTCCATGGGGAGGAGGGCAGGAAGGGAATGGCAGGAGATGAGCAAAAGTGGACCAAGCAGACTCAATGAGCTGGGCTAGGCAGAGCAGCATTGTATCTGTTAGTTGGAAATTCGCCAATGTGGAGCACATGGAAAATTGCTGCCCAAAACCTGGGTGTCAGGCCACTGCCCCCCAGTACTGTGAGGCTGATGTAGTACAACCAATTAAGTTTAAATGTATACTTGTTCATTACTTGAATGCTAACAGAGATTTTATTTGGCGTCCCTATGCAGGAGTCAAATCTATTGAAGATTTTTGCTATTTACATGGTTGTGTGGGTTTTTTTCCTAGGATTTAACGTAGTTTCGAATTTAAACTAGCAAGTGACTGGACTTCCATGTGAAATCATGATGTTCGTTCTCCACTTGGACCTTGTCATCTTTCAAATCAAATTCACATGTAAGTTCAAAAGGTAAACATTCCAAGAGGACGGCATTTTAGCTTTCACTTAACACAGAAGCTACTGAGAGTGTAAGGCAACAAAGAGTCAAGGTCAATATGTTAACAAGGCCAGTGACTCTAAACTTCCTCCTATTTAAAGGAGAGAAAATGCTCTCCGTGGAAAAATAGTGTGAGAATTAGTGAGATTATCTTCCTCATGTAATATCTGAAGTGTTAATAGAAAGGTGAGAGCTCTGGCAAAATGCGGTCGGTTACTTCTATGTATGTTGTGATAGAAAATAAAAAAATAATTGTAAAAGTAAAGGGGCATTTTGGGGAAATACAAAGAAACATTTATTTTACATAGTCTGTAGTCACATTTAAAAAAAAAAAAAATCCATGCCTTCTAACAAAATGTCCCAATTTGCAATTAAATTATATATTGTAGGATTTTATTTTTTTTTAGCAGAGTGGATAATTTTAACCAGGGAACAGATTTGTTCATATTTCATGCATGATAAACAAAGTGTATTCCCTGAAGTTCTCACTTCAGACAGCAAAATCATCTCTATAGGCTTCAGAAGTCTTCTGTCTTGTACAGATTTATACCATTTGAAAATCAGTGGGTTCCTTCACTAAGAAGTATGAAGTATTTTAGGAAAGAAGATACTGATGTAATTTTCTTTTATGGTAGCTCTTACAATCTGAAAGATCTGGGATACCAGAATATAGTTCTCATATTTCATTTTGCAACTGGTATGTGTTTGATGATAAAGTGTAATTAGCTAATGGATCCCATTATTTCTGATGCTTGCTTTTCACAGATCTTATTCATCCAGGCAGCAGCTGAAGTTTTCTAAACTCAATTAGTGCAAGAATGCTGTGACCAATGGAAAAATGTTCGATGCATGCCAGAAAACGAATCTTCCCAGCTCTTGGAAATACGTTCTGAAAACAAATAAGGATCACACAAGTTTTTTCATATTAATAAATACTTTTTCCTAAGAAAATATTTAAAATCTAAAGCAAAAATTTTTGTTTAATTATCCTTTTCTAAGGATGCTCTATAGCATGAGATCTGAAATGTAAGGATATGGATTATCCTGATTGGTGTGAATACTGACTCCCATTTGCAGATTTTAATGTTAACATTGAGGAGAGATTGAAATTGAGATAGAGATTGAGAGATAGAGATAGAGATTGAGATTGAAAACACAAGCTAATTTGTAATGTAGAAATTGGCACAGTAATAGGCATATTCAGCCTGATATTCATTGAATGTAAATGATTAGCAAGACAATAGGTTACTCAGGACCCACTCTTAGCATTGCTACTTGGGAAAAATCACAATTAATGATTGTCTTTAGGTTTGAATGAATAGGATAGCTCTTTCAGTACAATAAACAAAAGAAATACAAAGCCCATCTTGGATCTGAACATATAGATAGACAGTGCGGGCTCATTGTTTTAGCTCTGTTACCTGACTTGTTGCTGGAATCTGAAAAATGTTGTGAATTAAATTTACAGCATGCATCCTATTTACAATGTCTGGAAATTCATATTATCTGTTAACATAGTTTAGCTGGAAAGTGATAGTGTATTAACTACTCATTTTAGAATCTGCCCATATATTAAAGGATAAAATCTAGGACTTTGGTTTGGAATATGACTTCATCTATGTTCGACTTCTCTTGCAATATACAAGCCTCTAGTGAAATTTATTTACAGTAAATTAGAATCACTTAAAACTCTTCTCCTGTACATTCACAGAAGCTGCTTTTAAGTGTGTGTGCGTGAGCTCATACACTCACACTTTCGTATGTCAACAGGAATCAAAGTTGTAAGAAACTGACCGGGCAACGACCCAGTACCCCCAAGCTACACAAATAAGCCAACAAGTAAATAGAATCACTTACATGAAACGATTTATTTTTTTAGAACAGAACGGCATCTCCAAGCTTCCTGCTGTATTTTGCTGCCCCTGGAGGCTGCTTCTCGGTTTAGTTCCCTTTTTTAGAAGCTAATCACAGCAGGGTCCAGTGGGATCCAGCTGCCCTCTCTCAGCTCTTCTGCAGTGAGAGGAGTTGTCCTGGGTCTTAGCTTCCGCAGGCCTGTTGGGATCCTTTCTGCTTTTCTGTCTTAAAGAAATCTGGGGAGGAGTGACCATAGAAATGGACACCTACTTTGCACATCTTCAAAATACAGGCTTTTTGCCCCAGTTGGTTTAGTTATATTCAGATTACAAATACGATATTGCACTCCATGATCTGTAGGTATACATTTCTCTTTAAATCCCATGTTTGATGTTACACATACAAGAAGTTGCTATCTTCTAGGTAGATGAAAAGGCGCAATTATTGTTATTGACTGCCGAACTAGACTATTAATTATGCACATGCTTAATTTGCTGAAACGTCAATCATGGTTTAGAGCAGAAAGAGGTAGGTTTCTGTGAAGTTATATTAATCTCTACTGAGGTCATTTCTATTTCTGATTTTGAATCTGTTTGTTGTTTCAAGTGAAACATTTTCCATTGCCTGTGGTAAGAGGGCAGATAAGGCAGAAGTATCAGAGCTCGTGAACTGTTGTGTACTTACTGACCTACCATAGAACTGAGACATTTTCTCCAGAAACTGGAGCAGTTGAGCTCCGAAGGAGAATGAACACTTTTGGCAAGGCTTTGTAAGGGCTCTGGATGGAAAATCTTGTGTTTGTGAAGCAGAGAAAGCGAGCAGAAACTTAGTGACTCTCCAGCTCGTGGCATTAAGGGAAAATAAGAATGCATTTTATTCACACAGGGCTGAATACAGCTGGGTTATCTGGATGCTGCATGCTGCCAGGAATTATGGAATCATTGAACCCAGAAGAGTCCCCGTCTGGTGTAGGATTGACAAAGTGGTTGTTACCTGTTACCAGCTGTAGCTCTTGAACTGAGACAGAGGTCAGTTGTCAATGACTTGTTACATGTTAATAGCTGATGCATTTTAAAGTAATCTGTCCACCCTCACCTAGCTCTTTGTTCACGGGCAGCGGTGAAGAAGTCATAGGGTCTGGTATCTCCAAATGGCTCTTTTGTAGTTCTTTCCTCCACCATTCCCAAGAGAATCTAGCCCGTAATATCTACCCACTAGGAGATCTACATGCAGTTCACAGAAACACAAACACATGCTGTATTACAACACATGTATTAAAATGACATTTTTTTACAAGATCAAAAACAGATAGAAAAAATAAAGTGCTGTGGGAAAGCTTTTACCAAATAAAAATGTCTGTGGAGGCTTGATCATATGTGGGCCTGTGAATAACACTCAGGAGACTATAAACTTTAGACAAACCAGATGGTTAGACAGAAAACCAGATGGTTTTATTTATGCAGACAAAGTTCACATTTAGTGAGGTACTTTGTTCTTCTAGGGATGATTTTGCACACAAAGTAAAAGAATTACATACGTGTCCTATGATGATGGACTGGAACAGTCATACAAATGTAGGTCTCATCAAATAGTCCATTGTCCTTTTGGTAGAAATATCATCATAATTACATCAGTGGTATACTTGCTGGCTGCTGTTGTACATGGTGTTTCTTCTGTTTAGTGCAGTAGCATCCAAAGGCTTTAGTGAGGATTATGAGCAGCTTTTGTTACATGTCATAAAATTGCATAGGAAGGTACAGTCCTTGCTTAGAAGAATTTAGAGTCTAAGGAAGACAAAATTGTAACACGGGAGTTGACCAATGATAGAGGAAAGTGAAAAAGAGACTATAGAATGTTACTGATTGATTTCAACTAGCAACTAACTCTTCATTTTCAGTATCTGTGAACGTAGCTATACTGACCTTCTAGTCCTTTAGTTTTAGTTTTACTACAAACCCAGAAAGTACATTTGTCTTAGCTATAAAGTATACGCATACTGACTTTTCCTCCTCTTTTAAGAGCTGCTTCATCAAAACCTGTTCAAATCTCAAAGTCCCTTGAAATGCCTTTTTCTGAATTGTCATCTATACTCATTCAGCTGTGCTTCGGTCGCTCCAAGAAACTGTTGCCCTGTCTGGTTGGGGTCAGTTCTCTGACAGAACGGCAAACAATAGGTGGATTACAGATTATTTCAGTGCAAAGTCAACATCTTAGGCTAAAGACCTAGTACTAGCTCTACCGCTCAGGGAGTAGCCTTCGGCAACACAGCAGTCATAGCAGCTTATTATCTATAATGCCTTAATTTTTTTGTATGTTTATGTCTTAACTTCATAGGAGCTTTTGACCCAGATTATTTTTTTTTTCTGATGGTGCTACCGATAGCTTCTTGCTGATCTTAGAAAAAAAGTATTTCTGGAAAGTGTATTTCCACAGTCTTAACGTAGGTGTGGCGTAGTGATATGTATATTGTGATTAGTAGATTAAGAAGCAAAAGAAATTGCTTTGGTGACTTTCTTAATGTAGTGTAAAAAACACAGATGCATGAGCTTGTATCATCCATTTCTTATGAAGAATTGCACCTAAATTGTAAACAGCTCTTCAACAGAGATCCAGTCTGGACTCTCTTCCTATTTACATTCCATCCAAACTTCAGCTTTGCTGAAAATTTCATCTTATCCATATTCTTGTGCAGCTATTGGTTTTATAAAAGTGTTCCTTAAGGGTTATGACTGCTCAGTAGAGCTATGGAGATTCAGGAAATACAGCGCAGATAAAAGATTTCACTGGTAGCAAAAGTGTCAGACTGATCTAAATGTTAGAAAGACCATCTCAAGATTTTTCCTGGAAAGTATTATCTTTCCAAAATAAATATGATAGAAATTATGGCACTAGCATTGCATCTATGAACTTCAACAAAAGGAAAATATGTATTTTAAAAAATAAAAATTACTTATTTAATCTTATGGGAATCAAAATCAAGGAAAAAGTACAATATTTCAATAGGATAGAAAACTGAGCTGGAAAAAAAACTACCCCAACCTAGTTCCCCTGCATATCAGCCTCCTACTCTGTATTTCAAACTGTAAAAGAAATGAAGTAGAGTTTTCCTGTAGGTATTGAATACAGACATTGAATGGACACTGGAGAAATAATAATGCTTTGCCAAAGCAAGACTCCTCTCTCAGTGTGAGATATGAATACTTTGTACATGACCCTTAATGCTCTAACAAGCACCTTTGGATGTTGTTTCACTTCTGAAAGTCAGATGCTTCTTTGGCCTCCATGGGAATCCCTGAGTGTGGCACATTTTCTTCATGAGGAATAAAAATATCATGTATCAACCATATAGCATCTAACAAAGATACTACTCAGAACACTGAACAGTAATCCTCCCACAGTGATCATCATCACACCTCAAATACTGTGTTGCACCTCGAATACTGTGTTCAGTTTTGGGCCCCTCACTACAAGAAAGACATTGTGGTGCTGGACCGTGTCCAGAGAAAAGCAATAAAGCTGGTGAAGATTCTAGAGCACAAGTCCTATGAGGAGTGGCTGAGGGAACCAGGGTTGTTCAGTCTGGAGAAAAGGAGGCTGAGGGGAGACCTTATCACTCTCTAAAACTATCTGAAAGGAAGTTGTAGTGAGGTGGGTGTGAGTCTCTTCTCCCAAGTAACAAGCGATATGACAAGAGGAAATGGCCTGAAGTTGTGCCAGGGATGTTAGATTGGATGTTAGGAAAAATTTCTTCACTGAAAGGGTTATCAAGCATTTGACCAGGCTGCCCAAGGAAGTGGCTGAGTCACCATCCCTGGAGGTAGTTAAAAAACGTGTAGATGTGGTGCTTAGGGACATGGTTTAGTGGTGGATTTGGCAGTTTTAGGTTTACAGTTGGATTCGATGATCTTAAAGGTCTTTTCCAAGCAAAATGATTCTATGATTCTATGATCATTGCCTGTACTCATACAGTGGAAGATACTGTTGATGCAAGCTTGCAGTGTCTTGCAAAATGAAGGAATTTGGGGAATAATGTAAGTATGGAAATACAAACTATGGTGATGTTATGCCACACAGAAATTAGTAGTTAGATGTGAAATGAACCCTAGGTTTCAAAAATGTTTAAAATGTATATGGCATTTAGGTGCCTAACTCCCAAAGGAATACAAAACCTCTGCCTTTAAGTAACTTCGAGTTCTGTTTGCACAATGACATATATTTGTAGTCTATATCTGACTGAAAGTTAATTAGATTAGACTCTTTCAAGTATCTGTAACTTTTGAAAATAGGACTTCACTGAAAGCCTTCGGAACATTTATTTTCCATCTAGCATGCTCTCTGTGTCGAGGGGAGTAGCCCTCTCTGTTCTAGGAAATCCGTTATTTGGTAGGGGCTGAAAGCAAACACGTCAAGTATCTCACAGGCAGGCCAGGGTCGTGCTTGGGACAAACACAGCAGAGTATTAAGGACTGAAAGAATGTATTCAATTGGATTTAAAGATACTCTGAACTGTTATTCTTATATAAACACTTTTTCTTTTCTTTTCCTTTCCTTTCTGTCTTTTTTTTTTTTTTTTTAAGATCGGAGTTAAAAGCTCTTCAAGTCTGTTTATTGTGCACTCTGGACTCAGTTGCTAGTCGTTTATTTTAAGAGTTAAAGTATTTTTACCAGAAAGTCCCATATAATCCCTACCATGTAATTCCATTCCATGGTCAGTGACATTTTAGATAGAGAAGACATCAACATAACTTTTCACAGTCTTCCATCATCCCCAGATCAGTTTAACGATTATTATGTATTTTTGCCACATCATATGGAGCTGATATAAATACATTTTTTTAATCCATAGACAGCATCAGTTTTCAAATCTGTAGCAGTTTGATTTTAATGTATTTGGTGTTTATACCTTTTTAATTAAAATAATGGAACAATTGAGAGTTTTCATATTGTATTAATTTTTAAAACATCATACAGTTCACATGTAATAGAAATAATTTATTCATGTTTCAATAAAATAGTAAAATGCAATATAATAGTGATTTATCGTTTTTGAGCATAATTTTTTGAAGTTATATGAGCTTGACAAGATACTTGACTTTCAACAGCACACAGAGTCAAACTATCTCCTGTGGAAAAATAAAAAAAAGACCATCTTGTCTCTGTATGATCTCAGCCTGTGCATGCATGGATTTCCTCTACGCAATTATCAAACCCTCTGAATACGAAGACATAAACTAACCAATAGTTCTGACTGAACACCCACAGAGCCCTTGCCTTCAGCATCAGAAACTGCCCAGTCCCCATCAGTCTTCCTGATTTAATTTTAATTCAGTGCCTTCATTGATTGCTTGCAAAATGTGTCCATTTGGAAACCGTAGCAACTGAAATCTTGCTTTATATAAAGCAGCATCAGTGCTAACGTCTCTGCTTAGAGTTTGCAAGGCACATTTTATGTAAAGGCTCTAGGTTCCTGTTAATGTCTGCATGTTTGGATTTCAAATTTTGGTGGCATATGTCCCTAAGTAACAACGTGACAGCTGTTCAATAGGTAGCTCTGGCCCAAATGGTGTAACTCTGCTCTAAAGAATATACATAATTATTCTTTCCCAAACGTTCAAAAGAAACAACCACTTTGTGGGCTGTTCTGAGAATGAAAAAGTAATCTCAAAATGCACTTTCTGCTGTTCCTGCATTAACTGTCCAGAGGAAAGACTGGGCAGAGGGTTTAGGTCAGATGGAGGGTTTGCATCTTTTACAGCACCAGCTCGTACGACTTGAACTACACTATAAGGACCAACTGATGATTTCACATGTGACCATTGCATAACTATCTAGTGATCACACCTCCAGCCCTTCTAATTTGAGCTCAATTTGAAATCAGTTCACTTAAAGCGATCTTTGCAACTTCTGTTGTCTCTTCAGGGTCGTGTAGAAGCGATTGTTGCTGAAGGCCTTCTCAAACAACTGAAAACCGCTGTAGGATGTTTTTTTCAGCCAATGATCTATTCATCCCTTTCCCACTCCACATACGTATTCTTTCCATCTCTCCCCTCCTTGCTAATTTGCTCCTTATCCTTTATGCCTTTGTCTCTCTTTACTTTGTCAGAGGATTGTGACAAGCCTGGAACAGAGTCAGTGCTGATCTAAGTGTGTGTGGGTGGTAGGGGATGGGGAGGGCAAAGCCGGGCTAGCGCGCAGCCCTGCGTAGCTGAGTGCCCGTGGGACATGGACGGGGGGATCACACTGGGTCGGTAATGCTGCCAGCTGCCATGGGGGTGAATGCTAAAGCTCCCTTAGCTTTTCCATCACTGCCGAGCGAGAACCACAGCTCAAACCCCATCATTACATAGTGGAGAAGCTAAACCGAAGTGTGTTTGCACTAACTCAGATTTGTCTCTACTAATCCCTACTGAAGAACGACGAGAAATCAGCTGATTTACATTAGTTTCACTAACTCAAAAATAATGCTTGAAAAATTGTTGTAATAAACATTGACACAGATCCAAAAAACAGTGCTTTTCAGGCTGATGTTGTCAGGGAGCAGGAGGAGCGGGGCTGCTCCTCGAGATGGGATGAGCGGGGAGCTGAGGGTGACCCCAGCAGAGGCAGTGCCCCACCAAAGAGACACCATCCCACAGGGGCTGAGCTGGGGGCTGGTAGCAGGTCTGTTTCACTTTTCTTTTTTATTTTGTTTGTGCAAGCATGGCTTCCTTTTTGATTTGTCTGTTTCTGTGAGAATCCTGCAAGCCCTGGATACCACCTACTTATCAAGAGAAATACTTACTGCCTTGTGAATTGATTAACTTTTTGTGAGCTTCGGTCTTTTTGAACTCTCCCATGGCTCCCGTCTGATAGCTGACAGTCTGAGAAACACTGCTCTAGCCAATAGTTTATACTGTCAGCAAACTGCTTCGGTAAATAAAAAAAAAAAATTAACCTGGAAGTAATCAGGCAGCTTTCTTGAACATGCAGCCGCTTTTACTGAGATGCCTGCTGGTGTTTAGATAACTGTAGTATTTATTTGTAGTGAAATTGTCTCTAGAGGCCTCCACCACCCTAAAGTGTTTGCTGTTCTCCTCTCCTTAGGCACGTGCATCCGGCGTCACCCCACAGCCGAGAGACTTGAAAAGAAACAGGAACTCACCGAGGGTGGGTGGGAGAGAAGCTGTGGGGCTGCTGAGAGGACCTGGTAAAGGACGAGCAGGTGGTGAGAGGCAGAGCTGCGGTCTGAGCCCTCACCTACTGCCACCTTCACTGACCTCCACTCCTCATTAAAGTTTAGACTCCGCCATTTGCAAATTGTCATTGATGCTTATACCGTTTTGTTTTTTTTTCTTCCTTTTCCCATGATTCGCTCTCAAAAGGTCGTTTCTGCTGTCCCGGGGGAGCGGCGGGAAGCCCCAGCCACTCTGTGTTCCCCCTCTGTCTCGCAGCCCCGATGGAGCCCTGGCTCTGCCAGCTTTACAGAGAACAGGAGGGATTAAGGTTCTCGCCTGTAACTCGTTCCACAACACTGAAACACATGCCTTCCTGCACAAGTATACCCACCTCTGTATTTAGGTTACTTTAGCCCACGTATTTCTTGGTTTTCTGACACAAAAAAAAATATGGGCCAGCTTCACTAGTTTGTTCAATCTGCTTTGTGGCACTCCAGCAATGCAAAGCAACTGTAAAGCCTGCTTAATCGGGCAATTAAACTTCATGACTGCTCTGCATCCCTGAAGGGATAAAAGGTGGACGGAATGCACCAGGAAATCTCACCCATCAGCTGGAAAAACTAAGGAGGCACAAACACCCCCTCAGAGCAGCCCCCAGCCCCTGCAGAGAGGCTGAGCGTCATCTCTGGCCCGGCTGCGCCACGCTGGCCACAGGATGTCGGGAGGACAGGCGTACACAGAGTTTCAGCAGAGTTTACCTTTGCAGGAATGCAGGCAGGCATAGCCCATTCTTCTTTAAAACGTAGTTTTCATTGTTTATAACGCAAGTCCACTGAAGGTAACGGTACCTGAGGCATAAAAATCGGACCCTGATCTCGTCAAACCCTTAGGCTGTGTGTGAGCAGAAAACCCCCTGAAATCTGTGGTGATGTTTTTTAGGATTGAATCTTACTTTTTCAGGAGCACCACTGATGTAAAATTTTGTCTTTGCTTCTAGTAACCCATCTGGAAACAGAGTAACAACTTAATTGCTAGCAGTCTCATGGCCATTTTGTTAGTCTTTCTTGGAGACTTTTGCTGTCACTAGCATTGTTTGTTTAAAAACCGAAAATAACAGCAGTGGTCTGAGCTCGGGAGGCAGGTGGGGGAGCAATGCTGGTCCCGGTCTGCGCTCTGAGCCTGCTCCTGACTCCCCGGGGTGACCTTGAACCGAAGTCCAGCGTCTGAGCACTACCTCCTTTGGGAAGGCTGAGGTCTGGGTTTGAAGCTTGCATTATAAACCTGCCTCTTCAAAGGTTTTCTCTAACTATCTGGCAGTATTTGCTTGCAACCCCTCCTCCGGGGGCGAGGTGTTAAATATGCCAGGAAGGGGTTAAGCGGGTCTGGCTGTTTCATAAAGGCAGGCATTTTGTTATTCCCTGAGGAAATGGGAGCTACTTTCTAGAGAAAGAAGGGACTTGGGCTGTGCACGGTTCTGAACTACCCACAGAAAGGCTCAAGATGAATTATGTAGAGATTATAACTGAAATACGAAGTTATTGCCAATATCGTTGTCAGTGAAAGCCGTCTCTAGGAAGAAGAAAAGCTTTTATTCTAAGGCAGGAAGATTTAGTTTGAGATTATGTAAGTAAAGCACCCACACAAAACCTGCTATTCCTTTTCCTCACTGCATTCACATTAAAAAATATACTTGTTCCATTATAAAGGACTTGTTTTGCACTTACCCTGAGCAGTGCAAGTAGCTGGGAAATGTCCCTTTTAGATTTTGTGGCTGCTTAGTTACCACAGCTTCTTGCTATCCAAATAGACTCTCGCTCTGTCAGGGCTGCGAGATGGGGAGAGATAAACACAGGGAGCAATTGTGGCTTCCTGCCACCAGCCCGGCTCGGAAAGCAAGAAAGCAACAGCAGATGAACCGCTTCTGCAGCGGCGGTGGGAAGCTGCGGCCTCACAGGAATAGGGCAACTGAAAAACACAACCGCGTGTCCTGAGAGCAGGATAAGTAACATCAAATAACGTGCTCTTTCCTTGTTCCACTTCGCTTGTGCAATAGTTTTGAGGCAGCCCTTCCTCTGCCAGGAAATATTCCGCGTGGATATGCGCAGAAAGTATCGGGTTTGAGGTAATGGAGTGGGATGCTCTCCGTGCAAAACCTACGATGGTGGCAGCTAAATTAAAATGGTGTAATATAGGCATTTATCAGCTGGGATCGTTGCATCAGTGTTGCCTAGAAGTAACAGCCAGGTGTTGAGTTTTGTCGCCCGCCCGCACATTTTCCTTGTTCACTCAATTTTGGAAAATGTGACTGGAAAGAAACAAAAGGAATATTAGTTGATGGGAGAGAAAATAAGAGAAATGAAATAAACCTAATACAAGTGAAATTAGAGAAGCACCAGTGGTGCGAAAGAGGTGAAATCCAAAATATGAACAGCTCTTAAGCAAACCAGCCTTTCCGTTGCCTTCGGTGGGACGCAGAGCAGGCAGTCTTCCTATCACAAACTGCAGGACTTGTTTCTGCTATTGTAGGGCTTTGTAACAGGGGTTTAATCAGACCCGCTTCTGCAGAGGGAGGGAAAAAACATCATCCGTTTGTTGTTTTTTTAACTTTCGGCGAGGTTGCACGGGGTGCAATTAACTGGCGCTAACAGTAGCTAAGCCCAACCGTGCTGAAGGAAAGTTACACAATGCTGCGGGTGGCAGAGCATTTCTGGGAGGCACACTTCGCCGCTGCGGACTTCGCTTGCATCACTTCCTCAAATAGAGATTGGTGTGATATATTTTTATTTTTATTTGGCTTTTTTCTCAAACCGCACGTTACGCTTGCATGCTGTTTGCAGAGTTAGGTTTTGATGAGAAGACCGTAAATGCTCAAAGCCAGGTGCTCTGTGTTTTAATGTAAGCTCTCCCTGACTTTTCCACTTTTTTGTTTTGTTTCTCTGGCATCTCAGAATGGAAACTCTGCTAAAGCACTGAATAAAAAAGGAATGGCTTTATTGAATTAAAATTATATTCCTTGCAATATTTATCATCATTTGAATTCACTTTACTTTGTGCTGTCCTCAACTTGTGCTTTCTTAATGTGTTGCAGATTTCTGAGTTGACAGCGGGTAACTGTGAGGAGCCAAGGGCTGGTCGGGATGCACTTGGAGTTGTAACTCACAGGAAAGTGTAGGAGGTAGTTTAGAATTTAAGGGTTTTTTTCCATGGGAAAAAGATACCTCTTCTCTGTCCCCTGTGCATGGGAGAGATGTGAAAGAAGGGAGGTCTGGCGATTTCCTGCTTTCCTACTTAGCATACCCATGACAGCAACTGTCAGCCTCCTACCCTTTAGCCTACTATTGACCACTGACTGACTATCTTTGGTGAAATGATTAACAGAAATGGATTTAATTTTGATGTATTACACACTCAGATTCAATCTCTACCAGGACTAGAGGGGAACGCAACTCTGGGAAATGGTGTTTTATTTGTCTGGTGTTTCTACATGGCATTATTTAATCAAAACCCATTTGTTTCATTGAATTAGTCTTGATTATGCTTTTACTATTAATGGACTAGGCAATAAGTTTAGTTTTGAGAACTAAAAGTTATTCTTTCTTGCGCTAAGCTACCAATAATCAACACTGACGGATATGGGATGACAATCAAAAGCAGACATGGTTCATCACTCAAAAATGACAGCTCATCAGCTGAGCTGTGGGAACACTCTTACTGTAATGAAAATACAAATGTAGTTTTTTTCTGTAGGGCTTTAAATTCGTATATTTAACTTCTTATTTTCAACTCATATATAGTTAATGAAACAGCTCAGTATCCCATTTCCAACAATGGTTGCTTGATTAAAAAAAAAGTTGGAAAAAAAGACATGAGCCAACAAATTTCCTCCCTTTCCTGACCTTTCCAGTGAGCAACTAGCAATTAACTCTTTCTCCAATATAAACTGCACATATATTATCCTATTTAATAGACAGCTTTGGATCTACACTTCCTGAATTTCTCTCACCTATTTTTTTAACTCATTTGAACTTTTAAGTACAAAATCTGAGGTTCACTTAGTTCTGCATTAAGTAAAAAAAAAAAAAAGAAAATCAATTTGTTTTCAGTTTGCTGCCTACCAGTTTCATTGGATGTCCCTTATTGTAAGACATAAGGAATCATAACTTTATTCACCTTCTTGATCCCAACTATGGGGTTTTTTTTGTAGGTCCCCAGCATGTCTTTTTCACATGCATGTTTCCCAAGTGAAAAATTTGATCCATACATCATTCTCACAGTGGAGATGGCCAGCATCGGTTGCTCACCTCTAAGGCATTTCTACCACTGCTTACCAAAACTGATCACAGTATTCAGATTTGGATTGTGGTGGCACAGTCACTTGTTTTTTTTAGTTGGCTTTTGACCATTGCTGCCATTGCAATCATTTCTAGGTGAATATCTGCTAGGTATTTTTTAGATTACCTTTAGAGGTACATACACGCCCCTGCATCCTAAAGTGGAAGCCTATCTTCCAGACATGGGTTTGTATTGCAGTCTGGTGGCCAGGTCCTCAGTCTTACATTGCCTGCTCTGAAATCAGTATGTATTCAGAGGATAGGATAGTGACCTTCAGTTTAGGAAACAGTGGGTCATTAGAGATCTTTCTGACAGCAGAAAACCAGTTTGCATTAAAAATTAACCTGCTCTGTCTTTTACTCCTCTGCTCCACAATGTGTCGTTTCCACAAATGCTTTGAAACATTGGAAAAAATAACCGTTAGGCTATGATATTTATTAATTCAAATGATAACCTTAAGCTTAATTATTATGGTCTTTTATATCAGCATTGAGGCATAATATTAAAATCCTTACTTCAACGTAGTGAACATACCAGATCTATAACAAGGCATACTAACCTGCATTGTGTTTTTTCCTGTTTGGTGGTGGTCCTCATTGATCCCTACTTAACTTACTGCCTATTAAAACAAAACAAAACACGCTTTAAATGAGCAGCACCTGGGAAGGTCAAAGAATGACTCTTTGAAAACTCTTGTTCAAATACACCCACAAGAAGCGGAGGGAAGTTGCTGTAGGACTGGCACAGGAGTTTGTAAGAGGTAAGGAAGGCTGGCTGTAGCCATATCAGGGCTGTGGAAAAGGCATGATTTTGCTTCCTTGGTATTGATTGTATCTGAAAGAGCCTGTTTCCCTTCTTCTCCTGCACACGTCTTCTACAGATTAGATGGATATCTGTTTACACTGAAAAGGGGTTTTGCCCCTACCTTAGCTCTTTGTCTATCCTGCATAATAACAGCTGCTAAAGAAAAACATACATTTCTTGCTGCTCTGCTCTGTAATCGTTGATGGAATCTGTCTTATTCCAATTAAAATGATAAATCATGGGGCCGTGGCAAATTTCCCATGCCTTAATAGAGCCTTGCTTGAGACAGTTGTGTTCAGTTTGTTGTGTTGTGCGGAGGCTCGTTACTCAATACCTCTCAGCTGAAATGAAAGCTCCTTTTGTCTGGGAGCAGGAGCTGGAATGCCAACACACGGCACTGCTGCGACATGCAGCTCCCCTCGCCGCCGTGGGGAATAGGTGCTGGGCTGCTCAGCCACCACAGAATCACAGAATCGTCAGGGTTGGAAGGGACCTCTGGAGATCATCTAGTCCAACCCCCCCACCAGAGCAGGGTCACCTACAACAGCTTCCTTCTGCTTCAAATCAAGATCTGTTGAAATAAGCACACCTCTCTCAGGCGCTTCAACGCTCTGGGAGTTCTGAGCTAAAACCTTATCAACCTGTTGTTTCACCTTTTATAAATACTGCGTCTCTCTCCAACGGGGGATGAAACGGTTTTGTGTGGCATCCCAGGACCATACTTTGCCTCGTCTTTGCCCACAATGGTGCAAGTTGCGTTTGCAAAGTATCCCCCAAAATAAACAAGCAAAAATCTCGAAATACTTAATGCTGCCATTGCACATCCACAGATGCAAACAGTTTATGGCATATTAGAAATAATTTTTGCTTCTGGTCAATATTTGAATTTCAAAGATCTTCTTTTCATAAAAATAGCGATAATTTCATTTTCATCAAAATATTGATTTTTGAAAAGCATGCTTTTGCACTTAGAAATAGTCACCCAAATTTTGCTCAGAGTTTTGGGGATGTCACTCCACGTTTTGCTTGTAATTTTTTTTGACTGAGAAAATGAAGAGCAGGAGATAAAAACTTTGCTTTATCCTCTCTTCTAAACATCTTTCGTGTTTTTCCACCTTGCCCATGAAGAGAGAAAAATAAATAATACGTAATAGTCCTCCACTTCCTCCATTGTTTTTCATCTTTTCCAAGCTCTGAACTATGCTTGTACAGAATTGCACCAATAGTTTGGTAATTTGTTGCTTATCATAATTTTTTATTTGTTTGTTAAGCTTTTAAAGCAGTATGAATTACTCAGAAAGACAGCAAAGCTAAGGCTAATGCTAAACCACTATTATTTATGTTTGAGGGATATCCAAGATAGTCTGCATTTTACAAGATCCCTGCACACAATTATTAATAACGTTCTTTTTTTATTAAGAACACTCTCTGCTTCTTATAAAGCCAATGAAATAAGAGGTAGTAATCATAAACATAATAATATTATGGATATAAAGAAAAAATACAATTATCCCTCCCAATTTTGATTGAGATTTAACTTCAAATAGTGAACATTTTATTTTGCTCCATACTTTCAGCCACAGCTAAAATCCACTAACGAGTACAAGAAATTGTCCATTGGTTTCATTGGAATGTGGGTGAGATCTTTTAGATTTAAATTATTGTGCAGTTTTGAAGAGAATCAAAATGAAAGTACAAACTACTTCTTTAAACGCTGTCTGCAATTTTCGTATTTCCAACAGATTGCTCAATTAGAATGCAAGACCTGAGAGCTGTATTTATCTTTATCTTTGAACTGTGAGCCTATTGTACCAAGGGTGACTTACCTTTTTAAAAAATAAAAGAAATTTTTCTGTCCTCTTCATGTGCTACCACATCAGTGAACAACTGTTTCAGCACACAAAAGCAAGAGACGTGATGTTTATTTTGATTTCTGAGTGCTTTTACACTTCTACACCCAAAGGATGGGAGTGGTAATGAAGTGCTTTAAGTACTTGGAAAAATAATACACCAGGATTAACTATTCAACAAGTTTAGAGATCACGATGGGGACAGCCTGGGCTGTTTCTGAAGTTGCAAGGTTCCCCATTTTCTGAAAAGAGGAACGGTATGAGGCAATAGATACTCAAAGAAAAAAAAATAAAGCTGATTTTGCCAGCCTCAGAGGCTGATAGGTAAAGTCAGAGGGAAACAAATAAGTTGGGAGAACAGAGGATGGGAGAGCGAGCCACCGCTGCAGAAGGCTCTCTTACCCACCCGGGTGCAGAAGAACGCTAAAACCCTAAAAACGCTAAAAACTGGCTGCAACAGTAAGAAAGCAACACGTTATTAGGGAGGGGAAAAGCAGCAAGGCTGTGGCTGTAAGGAGCAACAGGAAATCCTTCGGTAATTGCACTAAAAGCAAGAGGAAGGCTGAGAAAGCTTTGGTCTGCTGTGCCGTGGGGAGGGAAGATGTAAACAGACAATGCTGAGAAGGCTAAAGTGTTTAATGTCTCTTCGCTGCAGAACCCTCTGCAAAGGACATCTGCTACCAGATGGCTGGCACAAGTCACCCAAGTGACAAAGGGCTAGGGTAAAGAAAACACAACCACTTAAGTAAGTTTAAGATTCCCAAATCAGCTAGTGAGAACGTTGCCTGATAAAATTCACCCTGAAGAATCATTAGACAGAATAAGCCTCGATCTACTATGGGGATTAACCTCATTTAAATGTAGCAAGCTGAAAGTTTGGCATCCAGTGCAAACCGTGTCTTTATTTTAGGGGTCCCTGGCCCCTCCCCAGGGCTCCCCCCACCCTGCCCACAGCCCGGGAACCCGTTTCAGCCCCCTGTGACCATCAGTGATGCTGCAGCAGGGCCAGTGTACAGCCCACCACAGCCCTGCCCTGCCCTGCCGGAGTACTTAAGCTTAAAAATATATTACCAGGTGGTCTCACTCCCTTTTCAGTAAATATGTCTAAATAAGGAAGAGAAATATCCTCCGACCCCTGTAACAATGCAGATTAAATCTTTTCCCTTGCATGCTCCAAAGTGTGGAAGAACCATTCCAAAATATCTGCGCCTGCCACCTGTTCCCTCCGCATCCTGACCTCCGTGCAAAACGACTTTGTTTTCCCAGCGTGTCGTTTAAATGAAGGTATTCGCTCTGCACATATCTGTAATACTTGCTCGGCTCTTAGAAACTGCAAGTATTCAGCACCTGGCAGATTGCA
Organism: Ibidorhyncha struthersii; assembly: GCA_013398815.1. Taxonomy (NCBI): domain Eukaryota; kingdom Metazoa; phylum Chordata; class Aves; order Charadriiformes; family Charadriidae; genus Ibidorhyncha; species Ibidorhyncha struthersii. The sequence continues at coordinate 480,552 of VZSZ01003862.1, forward strand.
TAATCCGGCCCGATGAAAGAGAAATATGGTCTATAAGTCCTTAACATAACCCTTTCATCTCTCCTCTTGCCAGCAGCTTGTCTCTCTGCAGTTTCCTTTTACAGGGTGATTTGGAAGTTCCTTTTGAGTAGCTTACATTTTATCTTGGGTTGGACATGAAATAACTCCGCACGCTGTACTGGAGGGAACATGTTGTTCTGCTATCATAGGCACAGCTGCCTGGGCAGAGGAGACGATTAACAATGAGGCATCCAGATAAAGTGAGTAGATACCTGCAAAAAAAAAATTGCTGCCTCATTAGAGATATCCTATCTTGCAGCACAGCCCTTTCGAGAACCCATTTCGCTAGTGAAATATGAAATGAAAGGGCAAACACGCAGATGATCCTTTTTAATCAGTTTAATTAAAAAGGAAGGCTAGTACCTACTTTTACTTCCTTTCATTTTAATCAAGCAAAAAATGTAATGTAATTTGTGTACCACAGGCAGCCAAAATAGTAGAAAAAACCTGCCTGCTGCACAGTTTTATCAGCTTAATCTTTTTCTTCTGAATGTCATTTGGCATTTGTGCTCAGAACTCATATGGACAAAAATCCTTAGAAAAATATTCAAAGGGAACACTGCCAGATTTGGTGGCTGTGTCCTAGTTAAACTCTCTTGCCTCTTTTAGCTTTGTATTGCCAATGAAAGATACCCAAACAAGACTATCCGTCGGCGGAAATGTTGATTACAGAGGTGCCTGATTGCTGTGTCAATAGAGAGGGAACTGTGATTTATTTATTTTTAATGGAATAGTACCAATTCCTCATCACATGCATTTCTTGTTCAGCAGATGTGACTGTGCTGGTGACTGCAGAAGAACCACTGCAGTCTCAGTCTCCCGTTACCCCCCATGTCAGGAGAGGAGCCACGAGCTCCAGTTCAGCTGCTTCCCAAGTCCTCTGAGTCGGCGGCTGACTGTTTCTGCTAAAGAGGCTCAAGCTGGAAGGATCGAGGATATTTATATTTCTTTAACTGTTCTGAAAGGACTTTTCTTGCTTCCTTACCACGCTTCTTTCATGGGATTTTTGGTTGGCAGTCTTTCCAGATCCAGATTGTCACTGCTCAAAATGTGTCTATTCTAGAGCCTCTTGCCCTCAAAATAACTCAAAAAAGTTAGCGTTTTACTAACTTTTCTTCAACTGTTTTTAAAAGTTATTGAATGCAGTCAGGCCTTCTCGTTCAGGTACATTTGAATCCCAAGTGAAAATCGATGTGACAGTCTACTTGCCTTTGAAACTGTCTCCAGTATGATGACTAGACATCTCTAAGAGAGGGAGAGAGAGCACCTGAGAAAACATGGCTACCTCAGGTCTTGGTTTACTAACGGAAAAAGGTGACTCTGTGGTGGCATTTTGATCGCCTTCCTGTTACCAGGGGTTGCTGCAGGAAAGATGACAAAGCAACTGCGTAGGCTTTCCTCCTTTGCAGTGCCCCTTGCTCTTGTCTTTTCGATTATCATCTTTCACTGTTCATTTCCTTGTGATTCCTTTTGATTGTATTTTTTTCTTTGTCTTCTCCCGTTTATTTTCTGGGATTTACTGTGTGCATTGATAGCCTTTAGTACCAGAAGGCAGAGATCCGGCAATTGAAAACTGCTTATGTCTGGTCTCTTCATAGAAAAAAAAACCCTGTGAGCAGTTCTGAACAGAGTTATATGGGAAGGTTTATCCATCTGAAATCGATCTTGCTTAAGAAGGCAGGACAAGAGCACATTGCAAAATAGTTTGGGTTTGCAAAATGTCATAGGCTAGTATTTCCCTGCATACCCTGGTTTCAGGGTGCTGATGCTCTTCGCTCCTTTCCAGGGGGGTTTACGTTCCCTCATATCACTGTGTTTGCATTTGGGTGGCTCTTCCAATTTTGCTCAGAACTGTTGGTTTGCTGTATGGTTCACTCCTCGCAGAAGGACCTTGCCTCCCATGGGGCTTTACCATGTCCTAGGAGATGATTAGCACATTGTGGAACTGGGACCTCTTTGCAATGATCTGGGAAATGTTTAGCCAGAAGGCACATCTTATCAAGACCATTATTTACTCACATTTATAAAATTGCCTGTAAAATGTCTACATTCATGTTGATCTAATTTTAGAAAGCATTCCTTAGGTTCAGTGTCAAGAATGAAGTATTCATAGAATCATAGAATCATTAAGGTTGGAAGGGACCGTTAAGATCATCGAGTCCAACCATTAACCTAACCTGACAAAACCACTTCTAAACCATATCCCCAAGTACCACGTCTACCCTTTTTTTAAAAACCTCCAGGGATGGCGAATCCACCACCTCCCTGGGCAGCCTATTCCAATGTTGGATAACCCTTTCAGTGAAAAAATTTTTCTTAATATCCAACCTAAACCTCCCCTGGCTTAACTTGAACCCATTTCCTCTCATCCTCCCACTTGTCACTAGGGAGAAGAGGTCAATCCCCACCTCCCTACAACCTTTCAGGTACCTGTAGAGAGTGATAAGGTCTCCCCTCAGCCTCCTCTTCTCCAGGCTAAACAGCCCCAGTTCCCTCAGTCGTTCCTCAAATCGTCGTTCCTTCAAATCATTGTGAAATTAACCTTTCTCCTTGACCTTGACACTATCTTTAAATGTTTTCTTATTCACTGCGGTGTTATTGAGAACCTTACATGTTCAAACCAAATTTGTTCACCACTGTAGCACAATGATTTTATTTTTTAAGTCAAATTATAGCTTTCTAGAAAAGGCTACTGAAGAACAAGTTCATAGAAGTCAGCGAAGAAGATGAAATTGCCTTTAAAAAATTCTGCAGTGCTTTTGCAATATAAGCTCCAAACAATCTGTCTGGATTTGCAGGCCACTGGATGTCACTTTTGCTTTACAATTATAAAACAAACCCTTGATTTTTAAGGTCTTTTGCTTTTTACATATAGATACATTTCTGATGCAGTGCTTGTGATAGTAGAGGATGGCACTTGGTGTCTTCTACTTCTGGATTTCCAGACAAATCTCTCTGAGGATATCCCGTTCCTCTGTGTCGTATCATGGTGACTGAGGACAACAGAGGTAAAACACCTTGTAAGAAAAACACCCAAAAGCACAAAAGGTTCTGTGAGAGACCTTAATCCAGGTCCCTTCCTATAGGGTATTCACTGAAGAATGGTATGTATATGGCCTCTTTGATCACGTTGGAGGCAACTGTGGTCCCCTACTCAGGCTCAAGTAGGAAATCGGACAGAAACACAGTCAGAAGTATCATTTTAAGGACCACAGTGATGCAAGATGGTGCATTGTTCTGTTACTTTAATATATTTGAATTATATTAGTAAAAGACAGTCCTAGGAGAAAGCCTGAAAGAAAGACCCTGTTGATGGTGAATTCTTCAGTGGCTGAGAAAGAAGAACACTATCAAGTAATTATTACCTTAAAATCATTGTATCGTGAAGCTCTTGCATGGATATTCATTTTCGCTGACAAGACTCTTGCCAGAAGAATTTGAATGTTAAATTTTGGTAGTTGGCTATTGAGGTGGAAACAGCCTGAGAAAAGGGGCCAGCGGAAGCATAAGAGAAATTACTTTTTTAACTTGCATGAATTATGAAGGCTTGGTGCACAGAAAAGCTAAAGATGCAGAGCACAGATCTGTTGTGTTGGAAAACAGCAAATCTCATGAGAGCACAGAGGGAAATACACTTCTTGAGATGGATTAATATGAAAAATTCCCTTCAGCTGACCTGTAAGACAAGTGCCCCTCACTGAGCACGCTGCCGGATGGTTCACACAGGGTGAGCCAGTGGGAGGGATCTGGACAGATGGCAGTATGGCCGGATCACAGGGCTGTAGTCACATATCCTTGTCCATGTAGAAGTTAGTTGGAACAGGCTCAAATTTGTGGGCTAGCAGCACGCAGGCACTGGTGATGCATCTACAGGAAAGCCATATGCAGGTGGGTGCTACCATGGTTGCTCCTGCTAAGACTCCAGCTACCGCTGGAGCAAGGACTGATCACCCTCAGCCTGAATCATCACTATGGTTTGTCATATTGTTATTTTTCTGTGTTTTTAAGTGCTGTGTATACAATGAAGGAAGACGTTACCTCATAGCAAAGAGAACTGCTGATCACCCTGCTCTCGCTGCTTTGTCCCCTCTGCACCAGGTAGGACGCACAAGCAGGACCAGGCTGCACCCTGGTATCAGGGCTGTGCAGCACCTCAAAACCAGCCCCAGGCAGAGGGGGTGAGCTCGGCCGGACACACACCAGGAATAAGTGGCAAACCTCAAGTTTCACACCAGGCTCCTGGACCAGACCAGGACTTTCAAATCTATTTCAATGAATGTTTCAGAAATTGGAGGCAACTCACACAAGAAAATATGTAAAAGGTTAATTTTTTAACTAGGTTTATATACTTATAAAGCTGTTAAGGAAAATAAAGGAGGTTTTTAATCCTAGGTGCTTACATTTCATTAAAAAGATAAGTTATTCAATATAACATACTTGAATATGTATGACTAACATCTCCTTTTTTTACTATTAACATGATTTGATTTTGTAAATACAGTAGTAATGTGGTATGGCAATGGACATCCCAATAGCATAATTAAGTAGTGAATCGGTCATGATATCAAAAGGAAGTTTAACAGAAAAAAAGGTATAATAAGGTATTGTTATAATGATCAGCATTTGCAAAAAAGCCATGCCTGAAAACTACATATATGTTCTGTATTTCTGTAGGCCTCAGTTGCCATAGGAACAGCTTTGAGGCGCTAAGTATTTCTCTAGCATCAGTATTTTACAATCTATTTCCTCCTGCAAACATCATTCTCAGCAGCAGCCGAGGAGGGTACGTAGCAAGAAACAAATAATGTTAGGACTATAAAGTAGGAACACAGTATATGAAAACATCTATTCATAAGGTGGACAGAATCACCAAGGAAAGCAAATCTTTTTAAGTGTGATGAAATAGTACCACAATTGAACCATTTGCTTCAGTTTTAATACAGAATGCTGAAATATGAGGTACCTGATAATGTTTTTTAAATTGTATAAAATATTTGACATAAAATTAGATTAGAAGCAATTGCGAATGAAATACAATACAGGACTGCACATTTGGGAATTCTTTTCAAGATCAGTAAACAAAAAAGGAAATAACTGATGCCATTTTTAGTCTTCTTCAGTTTCTATGGCTACTGAAACCCAAGCTTAGAAACTGAATGATGCATATGTTTAATACAGCAAATGAATAAATGTGTAAATAACAGTTTACTTCTGAACATTATTCTAGCTTCCTGTACTTGATGTTCCTTTAAATGAGCTAGAGATGAGGTAGAGCATAATTACTTGTTAATTGCTTTTCAGAGAATTGACTGCAAGAAGAGATGTACAGCACCAGGAAAAGCTAACAGGCATGAAAATATTGGTTTATATTCAAGCTGAACCTTCCACGGCACAATAATATGTTTATGATCAGCTGTTGAGACTCAACCCTGTTACCCAAATGTAGGCATCTTGTGTAACTTCACATGAACCAAAGGTCATCCACCCTCGTCTCTACCCTGCCACTTTACAGGGGTGTAGGTCTCCCGCAGATCTTGTGTTGTCACCTCTGATGGGTGACTTAGATACCCCAGAGCTTCTCAGACAGCATGAGGCACCCAAGTTAAGCAACTGAATTGCTCTCTTCGTGACTGAAATAGCCTTCAGGCTACTAGAACAACAGCTAAACAAATTCTGGGGTTATGCTCAGGCAGCGGGTAATGAACTAAAGGAATTACACTGGGACATGTTAATTGCATCGAGGAATTAGCAGGCAACGAATGGAAAAGTTCATCTGGGAAGGGAACACAAGAAAAATAGTTTGGGAAATGATGCATTGAACACAAAAAAAGAGACATGGGTTTTGTGTTCTGATAAGATCACAACAACTGATGTAACCTGCTTGCCTCTTGACGTATCAGATCATACTGGTACAACTTACATGCATCGGAATCATTGTCTGGCACAGGATACTGGAAGTGATTCAGTATTTAAGTACTGTAGCAGGCAAAGCTCCTTTTTCCTCACAGGCCTTACACCTTGGCTCTCTGAGTATTCCTCTTATAAACACAGGCTTGGTTTGTGAAGGTGCTGTGCAAGCCATGCTGAGACTGTTAAACAAGTGCATTTTTTAGTTCATAGGAACACATACCATTTCTTCACTGACATAAAAAAAAAAACCAACCACCCCAATATATAATTAATCGCTTGCTAAAATTAAGGCAATTTGATCTCTTCTGGTTTGGCCCTGCTTTTTGCTATTGCTGCTCTTGTCCCTGCAAAGCCACCCCTCACTTTTTAATACACAGAGGTATCCGCCCCCCCTCTTCAGCTCCATCCTCCAGTTCCCACATGCTTTGCCTGGAAGGGCCTCACCTCCACTGGCCTTGTGGCTTCTCCAACCCAGAAACGGCACCCGCGCCAGCACCACAGCCACACCTGCGGGTTTCTCCCAGTTACAATCTGTTTTCTCCCAGACAGCATGTTTCTCTTTTTAGTAAACGCAGTTTCTCTTTTAGATCGCACCTATAAGTAGAAATCAAAAGGTGTTGATTAAACTGAAAATATGAATTTGCAACAATTTATGCTTTAGGAAGAAGTCTCTCACATCCAGTAGTCCTTTGGATCTGCTCTTTTTGTTCTCTTCACCTTCCTGAAAACTTGGTATAAATCCAGCAGCTCATCACCTTCATCACGCATCAGTGTAAAAAATAAATTAAGAGTGATAGGCAGTGTAGTGCCCTGCCAAGTGAAGGTATTCTGAGAGTCTGCAACGTAACAGGGTCCAAACACAGTGCATCGCATTTGTTCAATTTGACAGATTGATATTTCCTTTCATTTTGTTTTTGAATCTTCATCAGTTTGACTCTCCTCTTCTTTTGAAGCCACGCAAAGTTTTCCCACATTCTATCATCCTATTTTCCTTTCCCCTTCCCTTCCCTTCCCTTCCCTTCCCTTCCCTTCCCTTCCCTTCC
>VZSZ01003862.1:487589-534510 GCA_013398815.1 Ibidorhyncha struthersii
TTTCCCTTTCCCTTTCCCTTTCCCTTTCCCTTTCCCTTTCCCTTTCCCTTTCCCTTTCCCGTACATACAGTATGTAAGGATGGATGCTACATTTTATCAAGGTGACTTCAGTCACGACAGGAAAAAACATGCCTTCATTGGAGGCTTTACTGTAAGGTGGGAGTTCACAGGAGAGCTTTTATTTATAAACAAGAGATCATTTATTTGAGTTATCATGCTGCATGAACATAGAGCTCATACTGTCTTGTGAGCTGTCCTGTGAGCTTTTGGCTGTTATAATGTGATCAGTTTTATTGTTGTAGATGGGAGAGACTTCTTTTTGATACTTGCATTCACATTTCTTTCCTCCAAAATATTCCAGACTGCCAATTATCAGGGATAGCAGTAGCAAGGAATATGATAGAGGAAAAGGCAGTAGATATAAAGCAACACAAACATTTTGTCCAGTTGGCTTTGTCTGGGACACGTTTACCTAAAGAAATGCACACTGTACAGTGAGACATGTACACAGCTTGGCAGAGGTTTTATATCTGAAATTAAACTACTCTCCAGCTACACAGAAAGGTCCCAAACAAATCTCTCAAAAGCTCTCTTTGCACTTCTTTGCATCAACACAAATTTACAGGAGTGCATCTAAAACAGCCATTGTATTTAAATTTTCGCCACTATTTACTGTGAGAACTAACCCTGTTATGTGGTGTGAACTACAGCTTTCTGCTTTTTAAACTTTTTTATTAATATTATTATTATTGTTTTCCGAGAGTATAATTATGCTGGCCTCCAAAAAGGGATTGGGCAATTTTCCCTGTTTAAAGGGAATGACGAAACGTTGGAAGTATTTGAAGCCCAAGGAGCTTCTGAAAAGATTTATAGAAGTTACTGCTATAACTGTCCAGCCCTGGAGAGCTGCCACTTGGAAGGGCCCGGCAAAGACTTTGAACTTAATTTGTCAGCATCACGTCTTTAAAATGTAATCTGCAGCACTTCAGCTGTCTCCCCAAAACTATAACATCAGCGTACTGGTAAATCAGGGCAGATCTGCGTGAGTCCGGGTTCCCAGAGGAGCTGGTCACGAAGAGATTCCTCGAGAACAGCAAAAAAAAATGGTATGCTATAAGCGTCTCCTGTCGCTCCCTCGCTGCGTGCTATTGGCACAAGGCAGTCAGAGAGCAAGGGCTTTGTGGTTCCTTTATGCTCCAATAATCCTGGCTACTAAAATGGCCCTTTTGAGACTGCTGGCATCTACGCTAGCCTTTAAACTCTCTGCTATACACCAGCCCCAACAGGGTTCCACAATCAGGAGAAAATAAAGTTGGCTTAAAGCCGGTTTTGCACAGCCTGGGTGCTGCATCGAACACTCTCTTCGCCACTCCGATGATCCGAGCTTGCATTTGTCTTGAAAAGTTTACACAGACATAGCAAGACCATATTTTTATGTAGTGAGCTTGTATCTTCCTGCTCCATTTGAAAGCCTAATGGATAGGGCGACAGCATCTGTGAGATGTTGTGTATTATTGTGTAGTACACGTAGGCTGTAGTATTACCGATGTAAGCTCCAAATTCAAGATGCTGTTGCTGGGTGTATTAAGAAGTTACTAATCTTCATGCTGTCAAGTGGCAATTGAATTTCTTTAGCTAAAGAGCACTACTGATCAGCTGTCTCTGAAGCAACACATTGCTTTTTAAGACAGAAATCCTTGGCTAACGTATTCATCTGTTTTGTCAGGAAAAATGCCTGCGTGCTGTGCCTTCCACAAAACCTGATGCACAATTATGCGTAACTTGATGCACAACCTTCTAGCACAATTAGAAGGGCTTCTAAGACAACCAGACTTTGACATTGGCAGCTTAAGCCATCTCCTCTAAACTGATGCGTGGTCTAAGATAAATCATTGCTATGTCGCAAGCTAAATATCTGGAGTGTGTTTCTCTCCTAGTGAAAAAAAAATCTATTCTAGATGTGAGTTGCTGAATTTTTAGCAGCAAGTAAAAGCTCTAACCAAGCTTAATTTAACTGTCTCTGGGTATTGACCAAGTCATTTTACTGAAATGAAAAGGCTAGAAATGAATGCCTTACATACTTGTAAGTTGAGATTTCTCTCATTTGATTTTTAACACAGTATTTAAAATCTTCTCCAAGAAATACTCATTGAGTGAAATCCTGGTCCCAATTAACATAATGGCAAACCTCCCATTGACATTTCTGGGGCTGAAATTTAACTCATAGCCTGAAAACTGAGAGTGGCTCTTGAATTCATTGGATAGAAACCTGAGATCCAGCAGGAAGAGCATATATTAAATACATAATAAGTTTATTTCTAGCCTGTATGCCAACGAGCAAGTAATAACATGTTTATAACATTTGCAATGACACAAGGAAAGCAACTACTCCCTGCAAGTAATACAAGATGCAGCAAATATTTGTCCCACCCATTTTTTTCTATATTCAGAAAGATAGCCTATATTCTGAAGTATTTAATTTACTTCCTGAAGCAAGATAATAGTCACTGCTTTTAAGAAAAAGAAATCCCTAGATTCTATCTTTAGATAATGCCATTCATATTTAATGTGCGGAATTTTAAAACACACAAAATTAAGTAGGACTTTTGATTTTGTTTATTATTTGTGTACACACAATACTTTAAAACAGTTCATCTGCACCTATGAATACTTTCCAGATTACTCTGTGAGTGCAAATTATAGAATAATGGCTCTGTTGCCAACTAATAATTAAATGAAACACAAACCAAGACGACTTCCAAACAGTTTTAAAATTTACTAGATAGATCTTGGCAGACACTTCATTATCATTTTGAATATTACATATCCCTTCCTCATGGCGTGGCCTGTCAAAGCAGCAAGGAGACAAATAGTTTCAAGAGTTTTCCCCGTATTCCCAGTGCAATAAGCAGCATGAAAGTAGACAGCCAGCCACCTACAAGTACTTACAGACGAAATCACCTGCGGTGAACTCGGAGGGCAGAGCACACGCTGCAGGGAGGCAGAGCTTGGAGGCAGCACAGCCAGGCAAGTCGTGTGCATCTGATTTGCAAGCTCAGCGTCCCGGTAAATGAGGCTGTTGATAAAGAGACGGTTCAATTTTAGAAACAGGAAGTCCTCTGGTGCTGATGTGCAGCGTGCAGTACATGAAGCAGGGCAGTCAGAGGAATGTTTCCAGTGTCCATTAGTTTCTTCACCAGATGAGCTTGGCAAGAGGAGCTCGTGGACAGAGGAAACAGAGGGGCTGCCTGATTATAAGAAAGATATATGCTCCGAAGCTAAGAAAAGCGAAGTTCTTCAGAGGCATTTCCATCCAGAAAGGGGGGTCCAAGGAAGACCTAGACCTGTCTGCCTTTCAAGTGAGATATTGTCTCGTCTCACATTAACATTTTTCTCCCTGAGTGCTCTGTTCCTATGAATAAGTCATATTTTGTTTGGGAGAAGCCTTTCTCAGTCACAGCGCTTACCTTCTGGGGCCCGGCTGCTGAAGGGCAGTCTCTGGCAGACATCGGATCCAGTCGGCCCTGCTGTGGAGTGGTGGCTGAGTGCCGGAGAAGATGGGGCTGTGGGTGGGAGAATGCCACGTCTCCACCAGGGAAGAAGGGAAGGATGGATGGATGGAGGCACAGCTCACCACGGAAAGGGTGGATGTGGGACAGGCCAGCGAGGTGTTGCAGGGGCAGTTTAGCTTGTAGGTATGGAAATAGCTGCTTTTGCACACTGTGCTCCTCTGAAGCCTGGGTAAGCAGGCAGTGGTCATTCTGAAAGAAAAAAAGAAAAAGAAAAAAGAAGAGAAAAAAAAAGGAAGAAAAAAGCTCCAGATAGGTAAGCTCTTCCAGACCAAACTAACCATTCTGTAGTGTGCATACACTGGTTCTCAGCTGACAACAATAGTAAACAGGACAGCAAGTGTTTAGATAGTCCTGCTCTCTTTCTTCAACATTATGCTGTAAAGTAGATTTCCATGGAAAGGAGCATTTCAAGTAGTACACCACTTCCTTGTTTAATCTTAATATTAAATTAGCCCTAGAAATTTGAATTACATCAAAACTTACTCCAACTTCCATCCTTGACTGCAAATGGAAAATTGAGTTTTAAACATCATGAATGAGACGGCTACCAAAGATGTTCAAAGATCCGTGGTCAAAAAAGACATTTAAAGAGTAAGTCCCAATAGGTGCTTTAAGTAATGTACATGTCTTGACCTACTGAAGTTAATAGTAAGATTGCCATTTTCATGAGTGAAAAAGACATCACTGAATTTGCCATGCAATTTCTGGTCTAGGGCTGGACTGAGGTATAGGTCTATTCAATCTGGCTACCTCAGCAGATTTGCATTTAGTAGGTGTTGTCCCATTGGAGCTACAGATAAAGATTTACCAGGCAGAAGCCAGTTTAGAAAGCTTCGAGTCTCCTCCACCACCCTTCCCCACCTGCCCCTCCTTGCTCTCCCCAACTCTTAACAACTTCAGGGCACATACTCTTTGTCCTGGTTAAACCTAAACCACGACATACTCCCACATCCCTTCCCTGCAAAGCCCCTTCCAAATAAATCTGGCAGGTATTCAGTCCTGAATGGAAAGGCAGGCCACCGGTTATTGGCTATCACTGGACAAAATATTTTATTTGAAATTATATTTTCAGAAAAAAAAAAGCACCCCCTGTAGCTACAAGAACCAGTCTCTGCACTCACTTGCCTTTTCTAAGGCTGGAAGCTGAAAAAGGTTATGTTTCTGCTTTCAGAGACTCCCACAGCGTGTGCGTGTGCTTTTGTGTTCACTTTCTAAAGACCTCACCATTTTCTCTCCACCTCATCATTCACCAATGACTTCTAATCATTCTGTCTTCCTCTGAGCTCACAAACATGGTGAATCAGTGATTTCATTTCAAGATGGAGTCTCCTGTTTCTGAAAGGATTGCATAGAAAACAACTCATACTGTGTTGTGTTTTTGTTTACCTTTCCAATAACTTCCTCTTAAGGAAGATCTGATGTTCCCTTACTATTCAGTCACAAGCACACATAAGGATATGTTACTATCTTTAGAATATTACGCCTCAGCTACATGTTGCTTTAATGACACAGGTAATTGCTCTCAGTCAGGATCATCAACCAATACAGTCTCAGAACACTTACAAATGCATTTGTTACTCACATGAAGTCAGAGAAGCAAAGTCCATACTCCGGGTTTCAGGGATGGGGTGAATGAAAGTGTAGCCCTTGGGGTCGGGCAAGAAAGCCCCAAATGCGATGCTCTTTGGGCCACACACAGAGGGTACATCGATTTCCTAAGACAGCACTGGAAAGCAGTCCCAGCTGAGCTTGAAGTTGTGGCCTAAGCTCTAAAAGAAAGAAACAGCTTCTCAAATATCTTTTATAATATTTAATTAACTCAAATAAATCAGTTAAATAGCATCGTATAGGGGAAATATCACCTTCATATATAAGGTGAGTTTCTTCAGCTTGCATTACAGTACCGTTTGTGATTTCATGTGAATAACTGGTGTAATAGAAAAAAATGTGCCAGACTGAATTTATAAAATGTAAAGCAGATAAAACCTTTCTGTTAGCTTTTAAGTAAAAACATGTGATTCCAGCAGTATTGTTGATGTTAACAGAATCAAGGTTATGAACAACAAAGGATAGAATGAGTAAAATAGGTTTATGGCATGAATCACACCGCTGAGTTAACACTAAGAGGAAGCAGAGATGATACATTTATCATCATAATGTGCACTTCATGACTCATCTAAATGCAAAAAAATAAAGTACGTGAATGATTAGGCAATGAAGATAGGTGTTAAGGAGGGAGGGACAATGGAAAATATTATTAAGCTTATGAAAACAACTTGACCTATTCATTAATTTGAAGATAATCTGTTGCTTTTCCAATTATCCTAAAAATAAACAGATTTTTTTTCTGTATGAAAGACAATTCCAACAATTTGGATGACAGTCAAATATGTTTGAATGACAGGCTGCATAAAATGATTTAAGGCTTTATTTGGCACATACTTTTCATGTGAATCAGCGTGCTTATTTTTCTTATGATTCCTCACCTCCATGCTTGTAGGGCCATAAATCAGATCTGAGTGTTCAGAAACTGGATGAAGAGTGGCAGCTGCAACATCTAAAGCATCAAGCCAAACCTGTAGTGTAAAACTTTTTTCTACCAGATCATTTTGGGGATTGCAGTCTCAGTTGATTTGGATTTTGTTGAAACTTTGTTTTGTGTGCAACATACAAATTGCCAACTTAAAAAGGTCAGTTGCATGAAAAACCTGCAATAGTAGATAGTTGTTTGGTACAGCCAACTCTAAATTGGTTTGGGTTTTTTTTCCTATTTAGAGCTGGAATTATTTCACCATCTCCCTGTTTCAAATTTCCTATGGCTTCCTCCAGCCTACATTGGGTAGGACAATTAGAGATTTCTCTGACCAAACATAAGTGTCTCAAGTAGGGGTATCAGCTGTTGAGCTTGTTATCTGGGCTACCCTTCTAGTCAGTGGAAAGAAAGAGGGTCTTCTAAGATTCAAGTAGTTTTGTCCAAAGGTAGGAACCTAAAATGCATGAGATGAATCATGTCTCCAAGCTCCCATTTCTTCCTGTTATTATAATGGAGAACGATGGGAGGCTGGCTTAGGGGTTCGTGTCTCAAGTCAGGAGAGATGAGTTCCACCCTGAAAGTCTGATCTGAGACTGAGTAACTGGGGAAGAGGTACAGAGGGAGGACACAACAAACGCATGTCATGGTTACAGGGCATGACTACCCAATATATGTGGATTTGACAGGTCTAATTCACCTATCTGTTTCTTCCAATATTTAAAAAACAAAGATAAAGATAGTACGAGAGAGAGTGGCAGGAAGCAGGGAACTGATAGCAACTGACATAGGGCAATGCAAAGGAAGAGACAGATATATGAGAGGCAGGCTGGGAGAGAAGGTGATGAGGGACAGAAGATGTAAGGGAAGGTCTTGTTTGGCTGTTTTCATACCAGGGCTGATAGTTTCCTGAGCCGTAGTCTTGTCACCCCAGTGACTTCAATGGATGTGCATAGGCATAGCCGAGGGAATCAGAGTGCGAAGCGTGGTTAAAGCAAAGTTGAATGAATCCATGCAGATATGATCACACCAAAATTGCAACTCTCTTGCTATTAGTGTTTCTCTCTTGCACATCTGTACTTACTTATGGAGCCTGAAAATGGTTAAAACTGAAGCTCCCAGCACCAGTGCTGTAAGAAATCTTTCTGATTTCTTCATAACCAATAGGAACCAGAAATCACTCCCAAATACAGAAACCTGATTTTGAGACATTTCTAAGGCAACAACACCAAGATGCATGTCTTGGAAACGTTTCTATCACTACCTTGGAGATGCTTGCTATAAAGTTTCCGAATGGATTTTCAGGACACATCTCTTCCTTGCATTTAGCTATGACAGACAGAAGAACTGAACGAAAGTGTGGTGACTTTGCCTTTTCAAAATAGGTTTGGTGTTGTTTATTGGCATGGAAATAAATGTCTTCTCTGTGCATCAGCATGCATGTGGTATACGTAAGCAATAATCAAGAACGCATTAAAGCATAGCTTCCATCTCCTTTGTAAATGATGAGCTTTATTTAAACTTATATTGTCTTAAATTGACATGCTTGGAAATCTCCAGCCTGCTGGTGAATTCAACAGACCACAAATGCTTTTATAATCCAGATATAATCTGGATTATATCATCAGGATTAGATTGAAATTTACCACAAAAAATGAACACAGCTGTATTCTGCAATGCTAGTCAGGCAGAATAACACCGTGTCATTTGAACATCTCCATTGCATTTTCAAGGATTAGTATTTGCATGAGTAATGGTAGGCCAAGAACATAAATATAATTTTTAATACACAGCAACCTGGAATCTCTTTGTATAAAAACCTTACCTGAATAGTACAGAAAAAGTAAAAATTCTGGGATACTGGGAGTGTAAATATTCAAATTGCATTGCATTTTGTAAGCATTAAACTCTCCTATGTATTTCAGCTTTTAAAAAATTAATGGAAAACAGAAATGGCAACACCTCAGGTCATGAGACAAAAGGAATACATCATACATAAAGTTTCACCTGAGAGATCTGATAAACATAAACCACTGATGAACTCGGCTGCAACTCTTTTATAAACTGCTGGGTTCTCCATTTAAGTATCACAATATTTGTATCGTGTACTGATTTTTGTTCACTGAAGTGAGAGTAATTAATCATTCCAGAGAAAAAATATTCCTTAGGTATACAGTCAGATTAACAAGCCAGTAGGGAATAGGGATGAGCTAGACAGAAAGTACTTTCTATGCTTCTTTTAGGAAAATACTTACTAATCAGTAGCATTAGCAGGAATGATAATTACTCTGTTAATTCTCTGGACTGAGAGCTGGGGGACTGAGTTCAGTTCTGGGCTGTGTCCCAGACATCACATGTAATCTTGTGCAAATCTCTTCAGAAGTGGCCTTTCATTCCCATTTCCTTAATTTCTGAGCAGTTGGCCTGAATTTCAGACCTGCGTACCAATCCTGTTGACTTTAATTGAAACAACAAGTGCTTAGCAGTCTCAAAAATGAGTTTCCAAGATGTGTCAATTTGTTTAATCAGAAGTTAAGCAACTCAAAGCTAGTGATTGCTTGGAAATGTTGTCTTAGCGATGCTGCCTCAGTTTCCTCTTTTGCAAAATGGACGTAACATTTTCCACTAATTACTTAACAAGAAGCCTTTCATAAAATGACTTCATCCTATATATTTTAATGCAAATATCTGACCTAAAAGCATGGATGAGGAGTGCCTTCTTATAAACATTTTAGATAGGCAATTGCACATTGATTTCTGCATATGGAAACTTATTCCTTCCAGATTTTGGTCATGAAAACAAAGTATGTGTGAAAAATGACTGTGGGGCTCCACTAAATCATTTACCCACAGTGTTTGAATACTGTTTCCCATAAAGGATCAGAAACATTGCCTGTCTTGTGACTACAGTACTGGGGAAGGTGAAAGATAGCATCTTTGGAATGAAACTGGAGAAATATGACTCATCCTTTTTTGTCGCTTGCCAAGCTTACCTTGACATTTATTTCTTTGCTGGAGTGCAGAACATGTTTACAGAAGTTTACTCCATG
The DNA here is from genome assembly GCA_013398815.1 of Ibidorhyncha struthersii. Taxonomy (NCBI): domain Eukaryota; kingdom Metazoa; phylum Chordata; class Aves; order Charadriiformes; family Charadriidae; genus Ibidorhyncha; species Ibidorhyncha struthersii. The sequence goes on from VZSZ01003862.1 coordinate 496,742, forward strand.
CAAATGCATCTGGATTTCCTCCGAACTGTCAGCAGCTTGCACAACGAGAAGTGAGATTCAGTTTACCACCTCATGGAATATTCTTTGTTCATGACGGTAAATTAAATGGTAACATAGGTCTGAACGTTGATAGCATACATGGGCAGCCTCTTATTTTGGCAACTTCATATCCCAGCGAGAACTCTGTAACCTCCCCCTGTCTTTAGAGGATGAAAACAAAACCTAGATGTGAGCTGGCTCAGACCTATCTGGGTAGGAGCTTTACAGCTTCGGCCATGTTTCCAAATGACAAACACTGCAGAAGTCCTGCAAAGATTGTGACACCGTTTATAGGGTCTTTATTATTTAGGCCCTGAGAAGTACTGCATGAGAAGAGTTGAAACCATGTAGTCTTGATCTGTTACAATACAAAGCAAAATGCATTTGTTTAAACAAATCATTAGGGATTTACTCTGTACAAGGAAGACACATGCAGTTAGGGCTCTCTGGTGAGGGAGGGTAATTTTCTTACTTTCTCTTTTACTGGAGTGGATATGATAGTCTGACCAACCCAAAATTTAGTTTAGTTTAATATGGTAATTTACTGATACCAGCACAACCAGCTTTTGTACAGTTTACACCTTCTGAACACATATTCATGAGTGTTACACTTGTAACTAGGCAAACTTCTTAAACGTAGTTAGATTCATGCAGCTTTTACAGTCTAGACAAACTATCTTGGTGCCATACAAATCAAAGCAATTCTGTTTAGCTTCATAGGCACTAAATGAAATTGTTGTGCAGTCACAAAGCAGTCACCAGCATAAAACTAAGGAAGAGTTTCCATAGCCTAAAGGATCCAGAGCTCTAAAATGCATTCCCATTTAGACATTTACCTGTAATCGCAGGTATGGTTTTTACTTCTTCATCAAGTATTTTTGTCTTGTAATCACATTGTGAAACCAAAACCTTTTATATTATTGCATATGTTATAGACAAAATAGCACAGGTGTCCTTGCCTATGGCAGGCGGGTTGGAACTAGGTGATCTTTAAGGTCCCTTCCAACCTAAACCATTCTATGATTCTATGATTCCATAATTTTCCTCTCATTTAAACAGAATATGGTTCTCATGACAGAAGCATCTAGGCATTAAACAACATACTTTGCATAATAACATTTACTTGTTATTGTGTTATGATGACATCAGAGAAGTAACCAAATTTTTTCCACAAAATTACTTAGAGAAATTATTTACTCCTGCCTACTTCAGATTCATTAAATGAAAGATAGGAAAAAAGTAAGAATTGTATTATTTCAAGAGCAATCTTCAGCAGTATCGCAGGCATATTATATCATCACCTTTGTAATTAGTTTAAAGAAATTTGAAACTGCTAATAATATATAATTTAACTGAGCCAGATAATTGTAGCCTGGATTGCATCTCCTGTTATTTGTTGTGTTTGGTAAAGATGATTATATATGTTTAAGTTCTCTATTTTGTATAAGTCTGTTTGATTTTAATGTTCTATATAATTGACTACATAGATTGCTTTATATTTAGTGCTTTAGCTGCATGGCCATAAGCCGAACTACCCAAATAAGTAAACAAATGAGCCCAGAGGGTTGCATGACTATATGATACCTGACAGTCCTCAGGGACCCATACTCCAAATGGGATATGTTTTTTAATTTGTGAGGAGTGGTGCCAGGCTTCTTGGTTTTGAACAGCACCACTCTCTTTGAAGAAAATTATATGCATAATTTGGGTTAATTTTTTAATATTTATCTGAAGTTTCAACTTTGAGAAAGTTAATGGAGAATGATAAGGAGCTACTTTAAGGTGTATCACTTCTTTAGAGTAGTACCAAAGAGTTTTTAGGTAAAGTTTGCTCCTATTTCTTTCTATGACAATCTTCTCCAGGAACATATAGACCAATTCAGATTTTTGTATATGAGATCCTTCTCTCACTTTCAGCCAGGTGATCAGAAGAGTCGTACTGCTGGGGAACCAAACACATTAAGGACTAATTCTCATTTACATCTCCTTCTGCTGGTCAGGATCAAACTTCTGCTATGAGCTATGAACCTGCTTACTTAATAGAGCTGAAGAGAGTCGTATATCCTCAGACCGTTGCTTGCAATCACCAATTTCCCAGAGACTTTAAGTGCAACTTTGGGAATAGTATCTGACCTGAATATTCTCTGACATCTGTACACTTTCAAAATGTCCTGTACAAACACAGCAACTGCAGGAACTTACTGATGTACAATGTGGTACTGATGTTCCCTTGTGTTTTGGGAGTCTTGTGCCCTCATGCCATTTATTTCATTAACCAGCAGAGAACTAAGAGCTAGTTTTGATCCCTGCATGATTAGACCAGCTGAAAGTTTCCCACTATGAATCAGAACCAACCTCAAGACCTCATTTCTCTGACCTGTGTGCGCTGTCACCAAACATGCCTCTGATGTTGGCTCCAGAACTTACATCTTCAATAATGTCCTCTTTCCTTTTCTTCAAGATTTGACCTAGCAGACACCGAAAAGCTAATGGCCATTTCAGGAGGAATGAGTGCAATGGCAGGAACAGTGTAGATAAATCTACCTTTTGGCATTTCCATTAGCCATGATGAAGCCCTATTTTTAGGATCCCTGTAATCTAAGCAGAGGGTTTTGATTTAGGATGTCACTGTAGAGGGCATTTCCAGGCCAGAAATGCTTTTCATCTGGCTAGGACAGTCACAAAAGACAAGGAACCCTCTCTGTACTCTGCCTACCTATTACAGCATTGCATTTTCCCAGCATTCAGCAGCAGAACCTTTCTTTACAGGTGTCATCAGCTCTCAGCACAGCCACTGTGCCTGGCACAGGTCACCATCCCATCAACCTGGGCAGCTTTACTCTGTCCCCCAACACCATCCACCTACTGTATCAGAGAGCAGCTAATAGACATCATCTTCTCAGCAGACTCCCACCTCCTCCCTTGGTTCAAGTAGATGATTTCATTCAAAGTGATAAAAAAGCCATTGGTCTGCCCTAAATTCGAAACTACATGTAAAAAAGAGGTAATGTTTGTGAGATGGTTTAAGGTCTTAGTCAGGAACAATCTACTTTGGAAAACTGTAAGAATTTACTTAGACCAGATGCAGCATGTTTCTCCGGCCAGATGTGGGCTAGGGATCAGGCTATGACTGCTGGCTAGTCGTAAGAATCAGCCTCTTCTGAAGAGTGAAAAAACTCCATCTTAACTTTCAAATTTCTCTTTAACAAGAAGCCTAAAGTGACTTCAAATTAAAATGATAGTATCACTTCGAAGAAACACAAGTGAAACACCCCAGAGAAGCAGACTGGCTAGAAACTAAGCCGCCAGAGTCTACAAAGTTAACAGCAATACATTGTTAAAATAGTTGCTATGAAATATTTTCAGAATGGGAAATGACATTAATTACTAAAATATATACAGTCCCTCCTAACACAATTCATATAAGCCTAAATAATTACAAGTGCATGGTGAGTAACGAATGTACTAGAGCTCTAGATCACTAAACTCAGATTTCTCTACGAATACCTGGACTGAATCTGCGGTAAACCACCTCTACAGCATTTGTTATGTCTATTGCAATTCTAGATCAGATAATTATATCAAAGCCTTATTATTCCGCTAGTTGACTAACACAAGCATCTGCTTGCTTGCCACAACAAGCAAGCTATATGATAAAAAAGTAATTTCTTTTGAGATAGCTTAGTTGGTGCCTGCCCTGGCACCAGAAAACTGTTTATCAAACTTCATAATTTCTTGCTAGAAGGAAAATACTGAGAGGGGTGTTTATTAAAGTCCTATTATCCATTTGATTGGTTCATTTTTATAAATGAATATAAGGCCATATCATTTTGTATTTACGTACCACATGAACTGTGTTACTCCCCAAATAGTCTCACTGAAGTGACAAACATACTTGCAATATGGAAACCCTTGGATGGTCCAGATATTGTCTTCTCAGTTGCTAAGAAGGCTCTAATCAGAAGAGAATCATCACACTTGATTTGGGATGGAAAGACACAGAAAGCCAAATGAAAATTGCCAGTTGCACTACGGATTTGAAGATTAGACTGTATTCCACAGATCTCCCAAATACTCTCTTCTAAATAAAGCTCTGAACTCTACTAACTTTAGGTTTCAGTCTGTAAACACTCTAGAAAGGTAAATGAGGTTCCAATACAGGACGTAATTCTTGCTTTGTCACTGGTACAAGGCATATACACGTTAAAAATAAAGAACGGTATTTATTATCTTATTTTAAAGTTCTATATTTGATAATATTTATTGTATGTAGTAGTATTCATTCCTTATGCAGTTACAAGAGCTGTCCATGGGACTCATCACCTCCCTACTTAAATGCTGTTATGGCATCTATCTATCTAAAATTCTAGCCATGTGTAGAAAATTTGATCCAAATGCAAGCATATGAAACAGATGTAGGAAATATTACATATCTATTATAGTAGATAGATAGTAGATAGTAGACAGTAGACAGTAGATATACATGGCAAATATCATAGCCATTCTTTTCTATCTTTGGTTTACCAAAAGCACTGAAAACAATGCTGTCTTGATGAAAACCTCTGATTTTTAGTATATAATAGAAAATACTTCTAGAAATCTTTTTCTTTCTAAACTATTACTTGGCTTAATACCTATCATTAATTGTCTCTCACAATCTATTGACCTTATTAACTTAACAAAGTAAGAAAATATGCTATCAGTTGTTGGCTTTAGTCAAGGCAGAGATAAATATTGTCAGTCATGTTGCCATTCTGCTGAGGTAAACAGTGCACAAAGATGTTGTACTTTCACAAATTTGCCCTGAATCTATAGCATAATTACTTATGCCACCTTCACAGTTCCCAAGCTGAGCAAGGGTGAGCTAAGCCTGTGCTTGACTGGAAATCCTCCAAGAAAAATATACAGTGCTGTGGAAAGCAGTGTCAGTGTATACTGGACCCTTCCTCCTGACTCATGAAACACGTTCCCCAGCCAGTTGCTAGGAGGCAGTGTGCATTTCAAGATGTCTCTTCTAATGGACCTGCTATGTATTTCCTACACTAAATTTTTGTGTAGCCTGTTAACCTCTTGCCAGCTATTATCGCAGAATTGGGAGAGCAAAGTGATGCCTAATTAGGAAATGTACTGCTTTAACTATGACTATAGGCATCATGAAGTCTTCAAAGATGTAGATGCAGATATAATCATGGAGAGGACACAGGATCAGGCAGTCCTGTCCCATCTAACAGCAATTATTAGGAATTCCATGAAACTTGCCATGTCCTCTATGTGTTATATGATCGCTTTTGATCATACCAGAATAAAACTTAAGCTTTAAGACTCTCTAGTCCCCTGAAAGCAGAAACCCTCTGCTGCTGTTGAATTTTACGACGGCGGAAGCCATCTGTGTAATTGAAGCCTATGGTGTTCCCATTCAAAACACAGACTGAGGAATCCAGATCCAAATCTATCCCAGTGTAGCCAGCATAAGGTATCTTATTCTTTGGGTTAATTGGTTCAAAGCCTGTTGAATTTAATGGCAGTCTCTCCATTGACCTCAGGGAGTTCTGGGCTGCACTTTGCATTTGGAGGGTTGTTTGCTAATAAGCCTGTAGGGAGTAAGTGCATGCTTGACAGCAGCTCACCTCCGTAAGAGTCTAACTTCACAGGAAAGGAAAGAAAAACATTAATCCTAACATGGCCTCCCTAAAAAAAGGGGGTTTGTATAGAGCATTAAAGGAATATTGTTTACCTTTTTATAAATGAAATCTTTAAGATTCAGTCAGCTGTGTCTTCTTTAATAACTTTTCTTAGCAAGTATTCATGAGAATGGTAGGAGCATGAATACGCTGTAATTCAGATAATGGGGCATTGCTTGACAATGTTTAAAGATATTTTGCATGATCTAGTAGCCAAAGAAATTATAGGCAAATGTACCTTCGGGAAATTAAATTTTGCCGTACTGCACAGTTTCAGAAAATAACAGAAGATGAAGAGCTGAATTTATGTCATCTATTTTTTCATGATTATTTGTATGGAAAATGGATTACTAACCATGATTAGCTCTCCGTCAGCACATGGCCTCTTCCTTTAAATAAACTGTCCAATGTCAGAAAAGTGAAACACGTCACATAAAGTTCTGGCAAGACTCTTTCTCCATTACATCATTAAAATGTCATATTCACATGAAGCTTTTTGGGTGAAATAGCTGTGTGTACCGATGTATCTTGACTTTTAAATATGTGACAAAACCAGGTATTACATAACTTTGGGGTGGGTTTGTCCTTAGGAAAACAGGACAGAACAAGAGGAGCTGGTACATGCTGTCAGTGAGACTTCCACACCTGTGTGCCACATGCGGCACCATGCTCCCTCCAAGAGCTGGTGAGAGTCCCATCTGGGAGGAGGGGTCAGCACCCAGGCCAGACAAAGTGGCAACAACCAAAAAAATCATTCATACACATTTGTGACAGGTTGCTCTGTTCATATGCACAAAGGAACACATACTCTTACAGCAAAGGAAGGCTGTTGTTTAAAATGATACCCGTGTATCCATGGAAGAGAGAACCAAGTCTGATGGTGAGGAAAGACCTTTCCAGAGAGCATTGCCATGAGTCCTGGTGAGAGATCTTCTTTATGACAAGGGCATATATAACATCATACGTGAGATAGCTCTGATTTTGATTCAGCTCGTTCAGACAGAAATAAGTCAGAGTGCTGTGCAGCAATAATTGCTAGCTGAGACACTAATTGGAACAAATTGCCCTTAGGGGGGAAATTAAAAACAAAGGGATACAGCTTCCCATGATCTTTGTATTGCTGAATCCACTTACAGCAGCGAGTTCTCTGCCACCCCGGGCAGGGGCAGCAGTGGGCTCTGAACCAGCACTGAAATCTAATGGCTCTCAGCAGGTGCCACGAGGCCACTCTTCAGGAGGGAGAGAATAAGACACACTTAAAGACTTGTATTGTTTCTAGGATTATGTTTCTGGAGAGAAGAAATTAAGCCTTTAACTTTATCATTCAGTATTGAGATGATAAACAACATTCCATAATAATAGGACCTTTCTTGTGCAAGGAGCATACGGTAGTAAAGCAAGGAACATCATTTGGTTTCTTATGTTCCCTGGAGCAACTTGTAAAAAAATATTTTTGCACATCCTACTTGTACCGTTTCCCGCTCCTAAAATGATTGTCACTGAGATCAACAAATTGCATCTTCTTATGGCATGGTCCTAAAGCTCAAAAGTGCACAGGGTATGACTTGTGGAGCTAATCTGTTCTCTGGGAACTTTGGGCACATTCAGCCTGCCACTTTTCCATTTCAGTCTTTTCCAAAATGTATTTGAATAACCTCACTGCCAGATTTTCTCCAACGGATTGCCTGTGGACAATACATTCTATTTTTCTGGGAACAAGATCATTTTTATGGCTTACTTTCCAGGTTCTTTCTTTAATATATGCAAGCTTGTAATGACACTAGATAACTTAGCTGATGCTGAGCTCCATCATACTGTACATACACAGCTATAGGTCCCATCCTAGTTCGTTTATCGTACCCTGAACAGCAAAGAGTCAGCTACTGAAGTCAGTCTGGTAGTGTCTGAAAGAGTGAGTTCAAGTAGCAGCAGTGTCAGGGACAGCGTGTTTGAACTGTAAAGCACATCCAGACCTAAGTCCTCTGATTTGGGAATTTATGGATCTTTTCCCTGGGAGGTTGAAGGGTGCTCCTTTCTTTAGGAAGCCTATATAAAGCAACTGTTCAATACTCCTCCTAAGTTAGAAGTTAGGTTTTTATGATGGCTGAGTATAGAGCTGTAGGACTGAATATTTCGTTAAGTATCTATACCCCTCTCCCAAGATAGGACCAGCAATATGTATGTCAGTTCTGGCCAATGTCTGTCCAAACATTTCTAAAATTTTTTCTATTATAACAATACTACAACCTCCCTAGCACTCTATTCTAGTGCTCCATTCATGTTTGAAAATATTATGTATTTTTCTAATATCTAACGACATTTTCTTGTTGACTACCTTTTTTCTTATGCATTTGGGTTTATCTCCTTTGCAGCAACTTTTTTATGTACTGAAGACTGTTACCATCGTCTTCTTATATCTTTTTAGGTTAACAATATCGACAGATTCAGTTTTACTCCTAGACTGTGATCTTCTGGAAATCCAAAAAGGGTTTATTGTTCTAATTCCAATTCTCCAAGGGTACAAAAACTGAACGCAGAGTCAACACACTGAACCCAAAGCTCTAGCTGAGGCTGTGCCTGTGCTGAGCAGAACACAGCCATAGATTTTAATTTGTGTTTAAAGATCTTGGTTTGCTATTTTCCTTTTTTTCTGTAATAGCTAGGCATTGTTTAGTCTCTAGCTCAACATAATTTCTAGTTCCTTTCCTACAAAATTCCTGCTTCTATGGCTGTTCACCATTCACAAAAATATAAATTGGCAAATAATCAATGACTGAAGAGGCTCTAGAGTGGATGGGGGCAAGGAGCCACATACTTTTATGTCTCATTCCTGAACTGCATAAATGTGAGAAGGCAATAATTAGAATCCAGTCAATGGGCAAATACAACAACTTTTGCAAAGGAAATTCATACCTTAGAAGTGTTTTAGTGTTCTCTGAAGGCCTCACTCAATATGTGTCCAGGAGGGGCTCTAATTTGTTACAAAAGGTATTAACAAAGCTCCTCACAAAAACTCTTAGAGAAACTAAACTCTATTCCTATATGTTAATAATGGGTTAAAAGACAGGAAACCGTGAATAGAAATAAATGTCCAGCTGTTACAACAGAGGGAGTTCACCAACAGTTTTCCACAGGGATCGGTGTCAGGACTTCTGTTGTGAAATGTATTTATATATGACCTTGAAAAGGGAAAAGAATAAGGTGACAAAGTCGCCTGACTAAAATTATTCAGGGTAGTAAAAGAAAAACTACCTGCAAAGAGTTACAAAGGATCTAATGACACTGTGTTCTTGCACAATAAAATGGTAGATGATGTTAATAAATGCAAAATGATGCACAGGAGGAAAAACAGACATTTTATATGCACAGTGACTCAATATTATGGCCTAGTAATCTCTAGAGATCTTGGAGTTATATTAGATGGTTCTATGAAAACATGAGCTCAGTGGCAGTCAAGAAAGTGAGTGCAAAAAAGTGAACAAAGGGAAGGCAGCTTAAAACAAATGAAGAAAATGCTGTTGTGCTACAGTTTAAATCCATGGTGTACCCACCTCTTGAATCATCCCCTTCTTCTACCTCAGGAAGGATATTTTAGAACTGGAACAGTTACATGCTGACCAAAAAGAGAGATGGAAGGCATGGAATAGTTTCCATACAAGAAGAAATCAGAGTTGAGTTTGAAGAAAGATGCTGGGGATTAATACAATAATCTATACAAACACGAGAGTTGTGGAGAAGGTAAGCAGAAAATTATCATTCAACATAACACAAGAAACAGGGGGGACTTAAATAATGAGACACAAAGAAGACAAAAGGAAATACTTTTCCACACAATCTACAACAGGATGTTGTCATTGCCAAGAGATTAGATGGCTTCAAAAAAAAAAAAAAAAACAAAACCAACCAATTAGATGCATTTCTGGAAGAAAGAAATCACTAAAGAGGAGGAGATAAAGATACTACCTCTTGCTCATCTAATCCCTGAGCCATGAAGTGCTGAGAAAATTAAGAATATACCAAGGATGCAACATTATGTGTTTGCCCTGGTTTTATATTCTTCCATAAACAACTGCTCTGGCCATTGTCAGAGACAGGATACTGGGCTAAGTGGACTCTTTGGTTTGACCCAGCCTCGTTATTCCTCTTCTCTTATGTTCTTCTGATGAATTTATTTTCTGCTTCATTGACTCAATCTTCAGTCTGCAGGGCCCATTACCTTGTTATAAAGGAAATTAGATAGACAAATTATTCTTGACAATTCCTCAGGGGCTGCTACTTCTTACTCCTTGTTTTGCTGCCCTCTGAGGATGCACAGGGACAGACTGTGGTATCTCCTATTTGGGCTTGCTTTTGCCAAATACTTATTTTTTGCTATGACAAAAGCAAAATTAAAGTCTACTTTAGCTGTGTAGGTTACAGCAATATGGACTATTCTAATTTCTATTTTCAAGCTAGCAGACTTTTCTTTGCAATAATTATTTTTTAGCCTTTAGGTAAAAAGTGCTAAATTATTGCTTAAATAGTTGATAAATTCAGTAAAGACAGACATGAGGCCTTGGCGTATAGTGTCCTGGTTAGGTTGCCTATCTGAAAATGATGATGTATGAGTTACGTTGGAACCTAAATAATATAGCTGAAAAGCAATATGAACAGTGTCTTTATATGTTAATCACCATAGTGAGGAACTGAACATTGTTTGATCATCATCATCATCACATTTGTTTCATACTGGCAAAATAAAAAATGGAATTCATTGTTCTGCCTCTAATAAATATATTCTTTGTTTTACAAAACCAGGAAGATCCTTAGTGGCATCATCTATGGCTTTTTGCATGTAAAAAAAGACGCTGTAAAAAAATCTCTTGGAACACAACAAATTGGTGAAATTGGAAACATGCACATGATCCACCTCCTAACTGTCTCAGATACTTTGCATTTGTTCGTTATGCTAGTTGGTTGCAACAGCATGAAACAAGTCATTAACTCTGATCATGATGTACCAGAGCAGCCTGTGTCATTTGCTTCAATAAGGGAAAGGAAGTCACTAACGTTGCTACTGCATCTTTTAATCCATCCTTTGACCTCCATTTCACAGTTCAGTTGCAGCATGCTGAAAAATACTGTTTTCAGCGACTGTCCTAACAGTTGCAGAATAGGCAAATGGGGAATCTCAAGACATAGGGTAAACAGTACAACAGTCGTGGATTTAGTTCTGACTGAAGGATGTTGCATGGGGGTGCCAAATCCCACACCGCACGTACCAATGACACAACAACTTACTCCATTCACCAGTTACTTCTGCCATGGCCTGCTTGCAACAAAATCACTTTCACAGCTCAAATATATTTCTCACTTAAAGACAATGTTACGTCTTCAAAGTCCTCCTGTTCATGGTTGTTTAGATAGAAGACTTTCAGATGTCTGTTACTGCCATTTTAGATGAGGCATCAGTAACATTCTTAATTGGCTGGGTATAATTTGCTAGTTTTGTTTCTTTTAATATGGTGATTACACAGCTGCAAACAACACCTTGACCAACAAGGAATTTCAAAAAAGTCATGGTCAATGACAGTTTATTTAAAATTTTATTTTATTTTAAAATAATTTTTAATTCTCTGAATATCTATTTAGATGTCTGTGTGGCTTTCTTGACGCATTTTCACCAGGTCTACATCCTGGAGATGAGTATATGGCATGGCAACATACAGGTGAAACAAACAAAATTATTTTCTCCTATGATGTCATGAATTTCTTTAAACATAATGTATTCCTAAGACTAAGAGAGAGAATCTGAGGTGCTCCTGTGAAAAATAATGATTTTAGGTGATTAACGTCCCTTGCCACTTTTTTTCACAAAACTTGAAGTGCTGCTAAGTGTCTGTGCTAAGTAGAACTTCAGCAAGTTAGAGGGGTTTGGTGTGAGCACTGAATGTTTTCTCCTCAGCCTGAGTGGTCTCGTTCAGATACAGTTCTGTAACAAAGGTGCAAGAGCAAGTGCTGCTCACTCTGTGTGCTGGGTGTGCTCCAGAATTGAACATAGCAAGGCCGAGTCTCTCCAGTGCTCATTTTGTAGGAGCTCACTCCTTCCCTATTGAAGCTGTGGTGCAAACATGCAGAAGGTTCTTTCCTCATTGCTTTTCTGAATATTTTTCTTGTTTTCTGCATATGTACTTGTACGTGTGTGGGAGCAGGGGAGGGGGATGGAGGTTGTATGTGTGCTTCCTGAATTCACGGTACCTTCAAAACAACCGTGAGGTCACCCAAAAAGATCAAAGTGGCACTACTCTTCCTTACTCAATAGAGTTCTGTGTCTCAAATCCACCCCTCTCTGAGGACAACACATACATATTTTTACACTGTCTCTGCATTGTCTCAGGAGCTTCCTGCAATTCAGAGGTGCCCAAAATCCAGCTCTGTGTGTTCACACCATCCTCAGAGGCCTGAGTTTGGCCTGCTGAGCAATCCCACCTGATGCTGCAGCAGTCAGTGCACGTTGGGACCATGCTAGCTGTCAACCTGAACCATCCTTTCTGTCCAGTAGTGACCACTGCAATAGCAGACAGGTGCTTGGAGGTGGCCGAGCCAAGCAGAAGTAGAGCTTCTCTGCAGAAAAGAACATGCTTGAGTATAATTTAAAGCACGGGGCATAGCTGATGGTTTTCTTCAAACATAATATATAGGTATCTCCAGAACCACGCCAGTGAGTGAGCAGTGTGGACCTGTCACCACAGTAGGTCTTTCAGCTCAGCCTTAACACTTTCCTTTCAGTAGTATGGCTATAACCACCACTGACTTCAGTGGATCTTAACTGATCCTTGTATTTTTCAACATTTTCTCCCTTCTTTCATCACTTTTTCTATTTATATCTTCCAAAGTTAAATGTGGAACTTGTTTATAACAGCATTGTTTTTATAGCGTGTGTGTGTCATTTAGCATATTATCATTACATATTTCTATACAAATCCTAAATTTTGCAGAAAACCACAAAACTCATCAGGATATCCCTGATTCTGGGACGATTGTTTCTCATAGTGCAGCTTAGATAAAATTGAAACATTAAAGTCTTTTCATTCAAGAGCAAAAATTGGCTAAAGGGGAAAATAATGGATGTTTGTTCTGTAAGTTAATGATTAAATTTAAAAGATTGAATTATAAAGTTAAATATCCTTAGAAGACCTTAATGAATCTCAGATGCCTTTGAAATAAAAAAAAAAAACAACCAACCCAACACTTGGACTGACCCAGAGCCCTGGTATCAATTCACTGTTGGGAGCTTGATTTGCCAGTTCATTTTAACTTGTTGGTTTTGTTTTAGCTCACCTGAAGGTAGAAATATACAATATCAAAAGCAGAATTATCACTCTGTTTCTTTTTTGTTTGTGTCTGTTTTCTTTGTTGCTAGACAACACATTATTTTTTAGTTGATTTCTCATAGTTTAAAAAATACCACTATAGTAGATAATATTAGAGAAAGCAAAATAACATACTGTCTCTTTTGTTCTAATAATGGGAAGGTATTTGTCTGGATAAGGTCACAGTTGCTTCTAAGTATAAATTACTTAATTGTTTTCAGTAGGGCTGTTGTGAGCTCCAGGACTAGGCAATCTAATCTAAAGCAGAACTCTCCGTCTTCGAAAGAATGTTTCTGGGGATGATCTTTGCAGGACACAGGGACTGCTAGGTCAGCAGGGGCCGGACAGCTTGCGTTTTGTTCATACTTTTTATGCTGGTTTTGGAGAGAACGTGGATAATAATGAAACACCATTTTACTGACATTGTTTTCTATGACCGTATACTTTTAATTCTTTGTATTGTTTAGGCAGAGAAGAGGCCACTGCCAAAATGAAGGTTGGCTTCACAATAGCTGAATACACCAGCTGCAAGCATAGTTTGTGAGATGTTTCATAACAGCCTGTTTTATAAAAAAAAAAAAGATTTTATGCTATTTACGTTATCCGTGTGGTGGCAAGTATGAGTAAATTTATTAGGTATACATTCCAATGGTGCATTTTCAATGCAAGCAGGGAGAGAGTGGCTCCCCATCAGCACCACCTGCACGTGCGCCTGATGCAGCTGGGACTGTGTTGCTGTGCATTCACAGGGCAGCTCCATCTTCCCAGATAAAAATAAATTTCATTCCATCTAAGTTTGTATATGCCTGTGCGCACGGCTTTGCAAAGAACTCTCCCTCTGCATAAACACCCTCTCACGAAGCCAAAGCTGGAGGCCAGTTCAGTCAAGATATGTACTGGTTTAACAACAAATTGTGCTCAAGATGTTTTTTTAATTGACATATCTGCGGACAGTCTAACCCCTACTTTAATCTGGCTTGTATCAACTAACAAACCCACAAGTTTTGTGGGAAAACAAGTCCTGGCCCTACCCAAATCTTGTGCCTGTGCACAGAGTTTATAGAAAACTATTCAGCAGGCTGCATTAGTTACAGTGCAATCAAGGATTCACTGGGAGGGAAGAAAAGGACTTGTCCTTATGTGAACTGTGCATAAGATACCTTTAATACCTCGTGGGGGCTTTTGTGGTGACATAAACTGAGAGAATGTTGGAGACAGAATCACAACATAAATTTATGTAAGTTTTAGGACCACATTTGAAATTATTAATGATTCAGTTTTTTTTAATATCCCTTTTATTAGACAAATGCATGCACCCATTCTAAGATGGGCAAATGCCAATACTGCAAGAATAAATTTAGCGTGCATCACTATGCCAATAAAGAGTCATCCAAAACACAAGGCACAAGGGGGGTTGGATTTCAGGGCGGGTTGGTTGGTTGGGTTTTTTTTTCAGATTTTCCTCTGGAAAGCTAGAGTGACCTTCTTGGGAGAAAAGAGGGCTTGCTTAGGAGCTCTTTCCAGGGCAAGCAGTACTCATATACAAACCCACACCTGCAAACACACAGGGATACATACCCTACATTGCCTCAGCACCATTATGTCCAGCTGCAGCAGAAGGCGGCCTGTGGAACAGTCTCTCACTGGGCATGTAAGGAAAGCTGGAATAGAAATAAATATCTGAATAAATATTCGAAGTCCCACGGCTTAGCACGGATTTTCAAGTAGCTTACTTCCAAAGGCTTGTTACATGTTTGCATTATGACATTTGACTTTCTTTTCTTGTCTCTGTCTTGAATCATGTTCTCTCTTTTCCCTCTGCCTCAATTTATTTGGTCCTTACATCCCTCCAGCTTGAAGCTTTTTTTTGTAAACTTCATAGTAAACTTAAATGTAGGAGCATTGATGACTTCACTTTATTATGCTTTTGGTGCTCAGCAATATTAATATAAACATTTCTGGTTTTACATTTTGATTTCAATTGTTTAATCTTCTGTGTGTTTAAATTGGACATCTGCATGGCTGTAATCCTTAGCAGGCAATCCCGTTCCTTCAGTGAGGATGCCTATTTTGTATAAAACATGTGATGTTAGAAAGGTTTGTTAGCATATACAACAATGCGACAGCTAGGATGCCATCTATGGTTTTTGGTGTAGAAGACTATCTTATACAGTAGCTACAACCTGATAAATGTTGTTTAAATGCCTCCAAGTGCATCTTTAGCATGGTGCAAGGCATTTATATATATGCACCTCCTGTTTTTTTTAGTAGGATATACATGTACTATGTGCTTCAGACTTGGTGTGATACATTAACCATGGATTTATAGCTGCACTCTAGAAGAGCAAGTATTTCTGTATAGGTACTGCTGAATATATACAGGGATATCTTTTTTACCACGTTCCACTGAAGAAAAGTTTTCTAATATCCTGTATATCTTGATGTAGAGCTTTAAGAGCAAAAAAGGAATAATGTATAGCTGAAAAGTCACCAACACTGAAGGGCTCTGGAAAGCTGCAGCAGCACATAAATAAAGAGCAGCCCACCACTCTGTGCCAGCTACTACTTAGTTGGGAAACTATGCAATGATTAAACAATGAAATTAAACACATAGGACCTGGTACATTTAAATATTTAAATGCCACTTTTCATAACAAATCATACTAATGCATAACTGTGAGTCTAACCTTGCTCTAGGACGGCCTATAACGCTGCGCAAGACAGCTAACTTTGTGCATTCCTCTACATCTTCAGTTAAGATCGGTGCTCTCAAATAAAGGCACGGCTACCTATATGAGATCTTTGTTATGAAACATCTTTGTTCATATATATTTATCAGGGATATGAATGTCATTTTTAAGTGAGAGGTCTCTGCTTTCATATAAGCGTAAATCTGAAACAAATCCATTGACCTCAGTAGCGCTACAGGAAAATGTAAGTCTGGTTTCTTGATGGCTGTTACTTAAAAGTTTCCTCATGGCCTTTTAACTAAAACTTACATTACCTTGTTGAATAACTCCATAGCTTTCTTCAGTGGAGATACCTCCCTCCTTCATCTGCCATTCAGGTAAACTTCATGGTGGAAGGTCCACTCGGATGTCCTTCAGGAAAGAGGGTTACAGGTGGGAGGAAACCTCCAGCAGAAGGAATCCTCTGTAGCAGCAATGTAACGAAGAAAAATATTGCTATGTGTATCCCGCAGTGTAACGAAGAAAAATATTGTTATGTGTTTCCAAAATAAGTTTTTACTCCAAAAGGGGAGGGTCTGTAGAATTCCATTCAGTGCCAGAAGCAGTAGTTCTCAATTTTTTAGTGATTTTATTTATGTCAGCAAAGAGCTGGTTATAAGATGTTGGCTCCTCCTTGTTTCCGTGCCAAAAGTGTATTATAAGATGCATGTAAATACATTAAGTGCTTTCCTAAAATTAATTTCCCTTGAAATAAATTGCATGACTGTAACAGTATTGTGCAGTCACTGAGAGGGTAACTTGCTACTCTCTGCTTACGGCACGTCTACAGGGGAAAAGAAGTGCCTTGTTAACAGCTAAGTTCACTCAACTAACCGGTTAAAACAGCAAGAAAAACAAGGTAACTTGGGGTCTAACTCTGGATAACAGCTCAAGTTCAAATCGGCATTTTTCACAGATCTCAACTCCAGGTGCCAAGCAGAGCTAAACCAGACTTGCACTGTCACTGTCTTAGCCAGGGCTTTGTGTAGCAGAAGGGGGTGGGAAAACAGCTCAGCCTGGGACTATGCTGCTCTAAAGGTCACTCTGCCTTGCACAGGCAGCCTGCAGCGATGTGAATTCCTGCGTCAAGATGGTCAGGAAATGTCTTTTAGCTGAAACTACCTTTGAAACCATGTTTAAAAAAAAAAAAAAATCAATAAAAACGGATCATTCTCACAGAAGTCTGTTATCAAGCGGGCATTTTCTCTTGGAGGAAATTTATCTTGATAGAAGTTTTTTAACCAGCTTTAATCCTAAAAACATAGTATTTGTGGAACAGACATGCAATGGCCCTCAGGGATTATTATTGTAGCCCCACCCTGACACCTGCACATCTTGTGTTTGTTCAGGTTTTGCCCCAGGGAAAACATTTGCCCTGACACGCAAACCTAAGAATTTAAAAGGATTTTCTGTCATGAATGTTCTGTCTCCCAGTTCCAACTCTTTTTTTTGAAATCTGTCAAATTATATACTAAGCGTATGTTAAGGCCTACTGAAACATCCAGCTTCAGCTCCATCATTCGTTCTTTTTCGGTTATTCTTCTTGGGTGCTTGTCTGTGTGCATGCATGTGTGTGTGTATCTAGCCCACCATCCATCCATCCATCCATCCATCCATCCATCCATCCATCCATCCATCCATCCATCCAATCTAACTGTCTGTATCTTTTCCCTTTCATAAGATAAATACATACATAGATTGAACAATCTTTTCCCTTTCTCTTCACACAACATGAAAACAATTATCCACATAGGTGGGTAATATGGCTTTAGAGATAGCTAAGACAGAAACAATTTTCAATTGACTGGTATATGCTATACAATGATAATGACCTGGTGTATGTGATACAAAATTTCTTAGGGGTATTTCTGTAATATGAAAGGCAAGTTCTTTTTAGCCACCAATACAATGAACGTTTTATTCCTTTTGTTTCTTGAAGTCTGCCTGTCTAATCATGTACCAAAACACTGCTCTACCCATTCAGCAATTAATTTATTTTCTGGTTTATGATTTTAAAATAGCAAAGACTTCTTTGCCTTCATCTATATCCACTACGAAATTGATTAATTCTGATTTATTTATTCATTTCACCAGTTCTTAACAGTGGGCTTAGAGCAATGTGCTGCCTTTAACCTTTTAAAAAGCTGTTCTTGTAATGGTATAGAAAAAGAAGGGGCAGACTTAGTCCATAAAGAGGAGCACTAAGCACTACATCATGGATATCACATGAAGGAGCTGAGAGTGGAGGCAGGGCTGTTGGGCAGCAAGAGCAGTGGGGACATGTGTCAGCGTGGCTCAGGCTGTGGCCCTCTCACCCCTAGGCTGAGAGGTCATGTTCAAACCTCATTGTCTGATGCTGTGGGCAGAAGTCTGAACAATTAGTGGCTTCATCTCTCAAACAAGATATTGACCTAGGGCTTCTGGAAGTTGAAGATTTCAGGGCATATTTTGGAAAGAAAAGGGGAACAACCCCAATGCCTTGGCCAACATCCCGGTCTTCAGCATAACGAGGATCAAAACAGAGTGTGATTAATGCTAAGTGTATAATGGCTACCACATTTGCCTCTGCAAGCAGAAGGTCTCCTGCAAACCAGCTTTTTATTCTTTCTTTCTGGTTCTGGTTAGAAGTCACAAACTTCCTTTAACTGCAGGACAAGCATCGTAAAATATGTTGGTGCTCTAATGTTTTACAAAGATTATCTTGACTTATGAATATGTTTTCATTGCCAATTTTAAATTGATGTAATTTAAATACTTTCAGAAGATTTCCATTCCTCTTGAAGACAACTGTCTGTGGTCTGAACTTATTCTCTTCAAACTCAACACTGTTGCTCTGATAATCTCTGTAAAGACAGAATGGTACTTACTGTTCAAAGGCGGCAACTTTGAGTGAAATAAAAAGCTTTTTTCATTCCCGTTGCTCTTCAAATTTGATGTAGCTAATGCTGGAGAAGCTTAAGTGGCCAAGTTTAGTTTGATTTTTAGAATTACGCTCTCCCCCAAAATATGTGTTTAGAAAATCACTATGTTTTTGCTAACATGTTCTTAAGCACATAGGAGGTCAGACTGTGGCTCAGACAGTTCCCATGCTGATCACATATGCTTTGAATTTGGCACATAGAGAGACTGCACCAGAAGAAAATGTTACAATAAAAGATTATCTTAAGCCATATAAAAATTCACTTTTCCAAGCGGTGAAGTTGGATTGAGGTAGCCATTTGGGGCAGTCAGAAGCAGCTGCACAGCTCCTGGCTGGGGAGAAGATCACTCCCTGAGCTACCTACCAGCCTTGTCCTTGCAGGAATTAAATCTCTAAAAAGCAGGAAATGAATCATTAAAATGGCAGAAACGCGCACTCCTAAAATGTAGGAAGTATCCACTTCTGAAATGCAGCCTTAACTCTGCCCTGAGGCCTACGAGGCCAACACTGCATGTACGAGCAAGCTGCAGTTGCAGATGTACTTTGGGGAGAAACCATATGACTATTGTAGTAAAGTACTTCTTTTAACACCTTCTCTTTGTTATGGCAGAGCTCAGCTTCTCAGACGCAGCGAACAGGAGCTACGTATAGTTGGCTGGTTTTCAAATACTCGGGGTCATGTCGGCACAGGGAGGTTTACCTGCCGGGGCTACCCCTGGCACACAGCTGCCAGCGCCACAGTTTGGACAGACCGGGTTGTTCACCAGTGCTTGTGCCTGTGGTGGCCTCCCCAGGGAACCCTGCGGGGTGATACACCCCAGCATCCCTCATCGCGCTGCCTCCCGTGGTGCTGCCCTGGGGGCAGCTTTGCACCATGCTGAGTGTCCAAAATCCCTCTTTTCAGTTTGCGATGGGACTTATGGGGAAAAGTTCTTAGGTACCAGCCTACACGTCCTACAATATTCTCTTCTCCTGTCTTCTATTTTGCATTTCCTCTGTAACTTCCATATTCTTTTTCCTGCCACAGTTCATTCTCTTCATTAATTTGCATAGAAATACAGGTGGTACGCAGGTCAATAGATGTTTGGGTATTAGAGTCATATAACATCAGGGGGTTTTGTTTTGTTTTTTTATTATTTGCAGAATTTCATCAATTACTAAAATGACTGGTTGTAAAGCAGTGACAGTAACTCAAGTGGACAATAAATGAGTTCCTGAATGTTATTGGCATTAAAATAACACCTACACTTGTTAAGATAAAGCTGCAGGGATTGCAAAACAAGTAATGAGAAGTGAGGCTGAACTGTCATATAAGCCTTGACAATCACCAGGAGGAGAGAGGCTATGTAAGACAACTCTCCTGGAGACTTCAGCCCCAGCCCTCCGACTTGGCATCCCCTGAATGACAAGAGCTTTGATGGAGGAAAAAGAGATGACACTTACACTGCTGAGGACTATTATTTGTTTTTTCAGCAAATATGTGGAAGCTGGAAGACCTAAGGCACTTCATCCAAGACTGCAAAGCTACCAAGTCTGCATGGTATTGTGACCACGGGCAATACAGGGAAAGTAACAGAGGAACACAATGCAATTTGCCTCCCAAACTGTGCTTTAGAGTGAAGTAATATCACAACTTTGCCACCCACAGCCTGCTCTCTACTTTGCCAATGAAAGAAAAAGAGCTAATTTGCCAGGCTTGTGAAATTGTTACTGGATCACTGGGGACATATCATTACTGTGAACACAACTGGTTGGGGAGATCCATGGTAAGTCTTCAGAATGAAATGAGTCTTTTTTAAGCTTTTTGAAGCTTAAAGGGGGGACATCATCCTAGACTGGCACATTCACATTGGTATTGTTGCCAGACTAAGCTTCCTGAGGAACCACCTATTTTTCCTACTCATCATGGAGCCACTGGGATGCAAAGAAGGATGTAAGCATACCTCGAACATTTTGCATGGCAATGCAAAATGACTGTTTAGTGTGTATTTGTAGACTGATGCTGGAAACGCCTCATAATTAGACTGTGTCTAAGTAAGCCAAACTATTTTTTTTGTGATATTTGAATGTTGCATTTTACAGAATATTTGTAAAGCAAACAGGAAAATGTTACCAGGAAAGAGCGTAGGGACAGAAGTTCCTCTGATGATTTTGAACTGCCAGACACAAAGGCAATTATCAGAGCAGACTGTGGAGATGTGCACCTGAAGGAGGCCTTAAGGGCATGCTTTGACGGTATGTCAGAATCAGAGGAATATCTGCTTTGTGCTAATTTGTGTCATTGTAGTTGGCTTGCGTATAGACTTTAAACAAACTGCTGATTTTAAATGAATATGTCAGTTTTGAAAGCCAAAGTAAATCATGTTCTACATAAGAAATCATAGCAAACAGAGACATTTCTATGAAGATTTAAGCCATGAACAAAGAAGATCCAAGGTACCGACCATGCTTTCAGGAATCACAGATTAGAGTATCATTCCCCTTAGTGTACATTGTGGTCAAGTGAAAAGACCTGGTTTGTCCATAATATGTTATCATGGGGCAGCAGATGGCCATAACCTAGATCACAAAACCATCCGTACAGTACTGTAGCTTCTGGCAAGTAAGTTTTAGGCTCTTTTGCATCCTGATGCTTTATAATACATTATTTTTGTATTTTAAGGGCTGCAAAACACCTTGTATACCTGTTGAACCACCTTCTGCTTCTTCTGCCCTCTCTTGAAAAGATACTCCCTTCACCTCTTAGCTTCTGCACACTCTTGACCAAGTGAGAGATCATGTCCTCCTTTCTACTTCTTCTCTCTTCTGGTTAAGTTTCTATACTTGCTTTTCAAGTATAGCACAGGAAGGCCACTGAGAAGTGTCTGATGAGCAAGGAGAAAACCGTAAATGAGAAAACTCTTTAAAGTTTTCCATAAGGATATTCTTAGAAGCATTTAATTTGCTTTAGATGGCTCATTCGGGACAGTTCAGCAAATCCCAGTATAATGAATACAAGAAGGACGTGACCAGTGGACTGCTGGATGTCAACAGTGATGAGATAACTGACTATAGTTGTGATTCTGACTGATATTTGGCTTGTCAGGGTGCCAAAGGGTCAGTGGAATAAATTGAAATGGATCAATGACCTGTGCTATGGGATATTTCAGGGTGATAATTCTGCCAGAGTTTCATCGTTATTCTGGGGTTGTTCTGCAGCCAAGGTTATCACTGATTCTTCTACACGTGGACTGAGGAAGTTCAGAGCTTCTTTCCTGAGAAAGTCAGGGAGCTAGACGTCAAATGGCATTTTTTTCTTTGGATCTGCACCAAGTCATACCTTTATGCTTTAGAGGTGGAAGTACTGGAAAAGAGGCATTTTAAAAACACACTGGGAATTATAATGGAGGGAAAGGAGGGCTTTGAAATATAAACACTGTGATTTTGGGCCATGGAGTTCAAGTCAGTAACATGAACAGTCCTAGTTGTAGGAACATAGGCATCGTTGGTGAAGGACCGCTTTCACTGAGGATTAATGCAGCATCCAGACATGCACTAATGGAAAAGGATCAAAAGGGAATATATGTCAGCTAGTTTTATTTAATCAGCAAACATTTGAGATTTTACCAACCAGACTTAATATTGCAACATGGAAGTAAATACTAAACCAGGGGTAGTTCTACTGGTAAAATGACGGTGGCTAGACCTTGCCTACCTATATTCAACAGTAGCCACACCAGATTTGCTAAATGTTAGCAGTCTTCATCATTATTCTGACAACGTCTCGTAAAATATGCCAATTTTACTCATCATCATACCATAGAAACTGTAGTTATGCAGGCAAACAGGCTGCTGACAATCAAATTGACAAGGTATCTTTCTGCTTCTACTGTTTGCAGTCTACAGCCTACAGACTCTGGTACATTAATTCCATCTATTGGGAAACCTGTCTTCATATCTCATTTTATATAGCCACTGCTCAGGATCAGCCTTAAGGATCTCCTTCAACAATGCAACTCAGAGAGAATTTTTTCCCTGCCTTTCTTTAGGTCCCTGAATGCCTGAGTGCCAAAGAACTGGTTTATGAAACAAGAAAAGGCAGTGTGTGTCTCATGTCCCAGTTCAAGAGAATGGCCGGGCTGGAAGGCATCACAGGGCTCAGCTGGAAAAGTGATTATATCTGGCTTTTGGGGCAAATAAGAAGTCTGCACTGATTATCAGCAAAGACATACCAACATAATAGCAATTCTTGCAACCTTCTCTAATTTTAGTCTTCATCATTCCATAAATACAGACTTTATTCCACAGACCCATCTGGAATAGTTGCTAAAACTCAAATCTGTGGAAGCCAGCTGAAATAATGGTCGTTTTTTTGTTTGTTTGTTGGGTTTTTTTTTTTAATTATTCCTCATCTCTGCTTATTATGAAACAGCATTTGCTGAATCATTTTGAGTCACTATCACCATAACTCCATGGAAGCAATTGAAGCTTCTCTGCACTAATGGCATATACAATACCTCCTCAACAGTAGTTTCTTTTTAAGTAATTGTTTTTTACCCAAAGATTTTTTCCTTAACAGATCTTTCTGAAAAACAACTCGTCTTTGGAATGCTGGAAAGACTTTGTTATACTGAAGACACCATAAATACTTCTCTAGCTCTTTCTAAAGAGAAACATCCAAATCTCTGCAGTGAGCAAGCACCTCCATGCACTATAGTCTAAAGCAGGATCTTCCTCTCCTGCCAGTTAATACAGTATTAATATTTTAACAGATTTAGGACACTAACTACCAGCAAAAAGGGGTATTACTCCTATCACACCTCCCTTGAACACCTCATATATATTATCTAAGGAAAATACGGTAGAGAAAACTAGACTGTAATTCATTTTACAGCATCCCCAGTGCTTCTGAACACTCCTCAAATTATACTCGCTGTTATGGATGCTGTTTCTAAATAAACTTTGTCAGTCTGGGTTATCTTAGTTTACACCTGCTTTTCTAAAACCTCAGAAATTTTACATGCTCTACACTACTAACTCAAATTAGTTTACAATTAACTTCCTTTTGTGTGTCTTCCATTTTACTTTTGTTACTCTTCTCTAGAAGTTCTCAGCAAACTCTTTTTTTTTTGTAAAAGCAGAGCTTTTGAGATAATATATTTTTAACCTTAATTAAAGCCTCTTCCCCAGGATTTAATAGACATGACGGCCTTCATAAAGCAGTTATCAAATGTTACAAATGCTGCACAAGGACCAGGTGTTTTTATTATTGATGTTAAAATTTTGAAGTTACAGAAAAATAACTCTTATTAGTAGTCAAGTTAAACAGCCTCTTTTAAATCATTCACCACTATGGCATTAACACATACTTTTGTTGCCAGACCTCTCTGTTGTGAGCTGGAGATTAAATGCTCTCATTGTCAGACCTAAAAGTACATGCCTTGGGACAGCAGCAAACTGTTCTGAAACACTACAAATTTAAGAAGACTAAGGGTGATTTATTAGGAGTGTATTTAATGAAATACAAGTTTTTAGATTAGCATCATTCACATATTCACAGTAACTTCTGTAATGCCTTATTTGCTCCTAAAAAATGAAAACGAGCATCTATCTTCAGTTCTTTAAAAGAAAACTGATTTCTTCTTCCTACATGTAAGAACCAGGATAGCTGGTTTATATCCACAACACACAAATGAATGTCACATAACAAAATAAAGTGAAAAAAGTGCAAAACTGCAATTCTCCAATTGATTGCTATTGGTCTAAATACAAGCTTTAGGAGGGCTTAAATAGCAGAGTTCATCGCCCAGATGTGCAGTAATACTACGTACATTTTAATAAAAGGCAGTGGTCCTGATCCTGCTGAGAATTTGGTCATTGACTTACAGTGGAGCAGGAACAGTCTCCATTACCTAGGAGCTGCACCTCCAGCAGGGTTTTTCTTCAGAATAGTAGTGACTATTTGAAGTGAATCCTCCGATCATCCCCACTCACTGTGTGTTGGCTTGGTTTGCAGAGTGGGTTTGGTGCATAAAAAAGATATTCTTTCTGGGGGAAATGAAACTGTAACTTTCACTCCAAAAGTATATCTACTGCACTCCAAGCCTAATTAGGGCAGAAGGATTTTGAACCACATGTATGGTAGGCACCACCCACAGTATAAACCTAGAAACAATTCAAGCATCACAGTAAATCTGATCTAAGGTAAGATGCCCATACATACAGAATATAAATGTAGGATTCAGTACCAGCCATTTCCAGCTGGCTGATCTGCTCCTGTTGCATTGGATTACTTGTTGATGTAGATGTGACCATGGTGCTAAAATATGGTAGCATGCAGCTGACTACTGAGTATTGAACAAGGAGTCAGGTTCTGCAATGACACACATTTCCAAAACAGATCTGCAAAGCATGGGATCAACAGTGAAAGCTGTGTAAATCCAAGAGCTGTAGCTAAAGTTGTGAATAATAATTACTTCTTACAGGTGGTTCTCTGCAAGGTGAGCCTTTGGATTCTGCTTCCTTTGCTGATATCAGCTGCATATAGTCAATGAGACTCTTTGCAGGCTGAGATGTAATTGAAAGAGCTTGATTCACTGTCCAGCCACTTACAGGCATGCAAAGCAAAAGTAACGGGAATGTTTAAAATTATCCCGCCAGAAGCCCAGTCCTTTCATTCCACTTTGCGCTTGCATTTTGTTGGTTTAAATGACTGTGAAGTGGGGGATATTAACGCTGTCTGACTTCAGGCACCCATCTTAGGAGAGCAGTCTCCTTGGACTCTATAGTCAGTGGAAAGAGAACGACCTTTCTGGAGGGCAGCTCTGATCACCTAACTTTGATGACCGAACTCAGACTGTGGAAACATGCTGTAACATACAGCAACAGGGAACCAAGCCTACTGTCAATAGACTTAGGACCCCTATAATGTATAATGTAACGGTGCATTAAAATACTGAATTAATGCATTTTAATGCACTAAAATGATGGAAAATCAATTATTTTTGTACAGCACGGAAGTGAAAATAAACATGATTATTTAATGAGAAACCCTTGTCATTCTTAAATGTGATGCAATAGAATTTTAGGTTGCACTTGATAAACAGCAAACAGGAGAGCAACTGCTTCAAAAAGAAAAGATCTGCCAAAGCTTCCAGCTAAAGCAAGGATAATACATAATTACAATCTGTTTACCGGGACATGATAAAGTCATCTGAAAAAACACAAAGCACTAGAAACCTCACATTTGCTTTGGATGCATATCCCAAACATAATGTGAGATACGACATTACCTTTTTCATTTCCTTATTTAACACAGAAGAAATATGAAAATGATTTCTTTTTCCCCCTGGGATGAACAAAGATCGCTGTCAACAAATCCAAAAGACAAGTTACTGTGATTGCATTTTACAATCTAATGTATGTCACTGGAAGAATAAAAATCTGTTTGAGGAAGATATCTGACAGAAACAAGCAAATGTGGATAATTCAGCATGCAGGCTAATTTCCTTTACTTAGGCTTTCTCATGTACATTTATAGTTATGTAAGAACATCGCATCCTGAAAAACCCATCTCATTGCTGGCAGTAATTAGTCTTACTAATAGTTTAAAAGTCTAAAGGTAAGCTGGGGATGAACTGGTACACTGCCTAAATGGCAAAGACCAAAAGCTTTTTCTTTTTGAAGGACCAAAAACTGGCATGGTGTCAAATGGCACTTTGGTGGAAGCCCAGCTTCTCGCATGTATATGTAAGCTTCACAGCTTTCCAGCTAGAAGCAGATGCACTGGGAGAAAAAGACTCGCGTCCAGTTCTGTTGCATTGCATGAGAGCAACGGGTGCTACAGAAATAACTGTTGTTGTATTTCTTTGGCTAGATTCATATAAATATCATAATTTATATAGCATTAATCTCCTGGCAGTCGTTTCACAGGTGCTGTGCAAAGATGTACACACCTCTGCAGCAAAATGTTTTATTAAAATGACTGACACGCATGCCAGAAAGCTAACCCATCTTCTTGCACCACCTTCAGCCCTACGGGTACCGAAATGCCCAGTTCCACTGTTTATTACATCCTTTCATCCCCTTAAAAATTAAGGCTCCTGCTTATATTGAAGTAGAGGCCTTAATAAGTATACGCTTACTTAATAAGTGTACATGTAAGCATATGCATACCTACTAGGCCTTACAGGTTTCAGTGGGACCGATTACATGATTGCACCTCATTATATTGATTAATATTGTGTGGAAACAAATGTTCCACAGATTTCCTTACAGTCCTGCTCTAACTTCATTAAAATTAATAAATGCAGTCCCTTCTAGGTATGACTATGCAATGACTAGCCAAGGACGATGACTCTTCCCTCACGCAGCCAGTCATTGGGTGCTGTGCCCTCAGGAAGCGGACCTGGCTTCCAAAACAGGTGTTATAGCCAGCAGACAGATGTCATTAGATGTTGGTAGATAGGGTGTGCACAAAAGATGTCCTGAGAACAAGTACAGTGGCTTGAACACTGTTCTCTGCCTTGCCTCTAGGCCTGGTCTCTGTTGTTGTCTTTGGTTTCACCATTCAGGATCCAGCTCGCATCTGCCGCCTGTTCAGTCGTAGTCCTGGCCCGGGTCCTTGCTGCTGCTCGGTCTGCTCCTTCTCCTGGACCCTCCTCATGAATCGCACTCCCTGGTTTCCTGGTTCCATCTGAAGTTTAGCTATGCTCTTGTCAAGATGTGTGCAAGCTCCCTGGCTTCTTGGTGCCAAACCCTACCTCCGACCCTATGCTTGCCTTGCTCAGTTAGGCTAATGAGTATTAGACGTCTCTAGTTCTGGATTTCAGATTGCCTTAATTACATCACCTGGCTTCTGCCTCCACCCAGACTCCAGCCCGGGGCCTCACTATGAGGTTTGCAACACCCATGTCCCGTCATAACAGTCTACACGGACAGGTGCAGACAGACAGCAGCTTGTTTCTCTAGTGCTCCAAGCTGGGCAGAAACAAGCTAGCTTTGGTCTAGGAGCCATACACCTACATTACCTGAAAGGAAGAGCTCTTTTATTTCCAGACAAGATACACAGCAGCTTGGAGCACAGACAAAATGAATCCATCTCCGTCTATACTTGCACAGTTAGACATACTGTCTAAACCTGTACTAATTTTTAGGGTACAGAGTAAATATAAATACTAAATAGAGACCGACTGCGTAGATGTCTCAAATGTTTGCCCAGATGTTGAGCAGCATCCCTCGTGACACACAGGCAGACAGAAATCTACCATGTGGGTTGGAGGGAGCCAAGGCAGAAAGATTTTTACTAAACTTGTCTCATCTAAAAGTTGGTTTTAGTTCACCTGAGAACATTATCTATGTTCACTGTGCCATTCAGGTGAGGCACAGCAACCGTATTTCATCATTACATTTGGGTATCAACCAAATTCTAGTCTCAAGCATACTTTTGTGAATTAGGTGTCTCTATTTGTTTCAGTAGAGTTAATCTGGACTTCCTCAAAATATGTATTTCTGTAAGTGAAACCCAAATCTTAGCCCTAAGGTACTAAAATCTGAAGTCCAGGCCTTCATCCAGTGTAGTTACAACAAGTTTACACCAGCTGATGATTTGATCCTGTGTAACTTCCACGCCTGCAGTTGAAACATCGACAGAAATAGAAGATGCCACAAAGATGTGCTTGAGCTACCTTAAAACTACCTTGGCTACTGGTAGTAGCGTACCCAGAGCTGCATAGAGCTCAAGTGTAAACTAAGTTAGGCTAGATTTAATTTAGACTACCAGAATTTTGCAGCTTAGGCTGAGCTCTGTGCTTGCATAGTTTGTACCCAAGCCAGGTAACACGAACCTAACAAGGCCACTATACACTGGAATCATTAAAGCAAATACTGAAATCTAAATGGTGCCTATTTTATGGCAGTTATAAAAGCAAATGAAGCATTTATTAACTTCCAAGTCATTTCTAATGCCCCAGTACCTCAATGGGACTGCTCACAAGTACTGTAGAATGTGAGCAACAGTGGCAGGATCTGACCATAAACGCTTTCAGGCATGTGATAGAGGCAGAGACTTTTGTGCTTTTGTTTCTAGGTAACTGCCTGGTTTTGTTTAACCATGTTTTGATTATGGTATGGAGCTCATTTAACACTGTATGGGCAAATGGCATTGTTTATGTTATATTTAGCTTTAACTCTCTACGTATGAGGACCGCGTGGGGTAATTGCTTCTTTGAGGCCTGATCCTCATCTTACTAAAGCTTAAGTGTGAATCTGTGGGAACGTTATATAACAGGGGAATGCGATTCCAGATCTGCTATAATGTGTTTAACCTGAATAAATAGTCAGGCTGGAAATGGTCTGTGTGTTGTATAACCCCATCATAAGTTAACACATAATTAAATTTCAGATTTTGGAACTTATACTGGAAATCATTTACTTGCATAAGTAACTCCAGTGGGATTCAGCGGCATATTAGCAAGAGCTAACACAAACTCATTAAAACGAGGAGGAATTCCTAAAGTGAGCTTTGACTGTTTTAAATAAAAATAAATGAATGCATCTAGACACACTCTAGATAGCACAAGTGTCTAATGTGACCCATGCATGTATCACCTATACAATTATTATACTTCTAGAAGAACTTGTCATTAAAACTACTGCATATATTTTTGGTGTAAAATATTAAGAAATGTGTTTTCCCTTGTGCTTACTGCTGCTGCAGAGAAGTGTGAGTGTTATATGACAGTGATTGTATACAGGATATAGTTGCGGGATATTCCTGTTTTGTGCAGGGAACTGCCTGGTGCCTCTTGGAAAGTAAGGATCTCCTGAAATATGCAATGCAGAGAAGCAGTGATATATATGTTGAATTTTAAGTATGGATTAGCTATTTTTACAGAAAGGAGGTATCAGAATGGTACTTCAAGCTATTTATTTTTTTATACTGTTTCCTTTTCTATAGTAGTTAGGCCTCTTCTCCAATCTTATCTAAATGCAACGTGATGAGAGAGTAGGGCCAGACCCTTCTCCTTTTGAAGTAATGACCTGCCATTTATTTTCCTGGGAGTAACACTGTGATTTTATCAAGATTGCAAGATTTAATATTATGCACAATTTCAAAATTATGTGAAGCGTAAGTTTTTTAAATATAGGAGCTCACAGAATTGTAATGCAGACATTTTAGCACAGAAATCACTTTAGTGTTTTCTAACACAGAAGAGTGCTTGTGTTTTTTCAGAGCATTCCTTGCTCAGTTAAAATTCCCACTGCAAAAGAAGCTGCAGTATTGGGTGCTTTATCTCCAGCAGACGTTTATATCTTTATTAAGGCTTTAATTTAAATCTTTTAAATCTGAAATTGTGAACACTGGTAGTAGAAAGATTCCAATTAATGTGATCAACATTCTTTATTCAGCTCTTGGAGTTTAAATACAAACCGAGATCAGAAATGCAAAATTAAGAACTTTGAGCTATTTATCCCATGTAAAAATCAAGATTCAGATGCAGAGCCAGAAATGTTCCAACTTCCTCTTAGTTATTCTACCTATCAGCCTACAGTCCTAAACAAATAATCGTCGTGGTTAATAATCAAAATAATCAAAACAATTCAAATTTAAAATTGTACCTTTAAGCTATAATTATATATGCAAGTAGAAACCTAATTTTACTGTTATTAATCTAGTTTAAATAATGTCATTTCACATCTATTTACCCACCCATTTGTCTTAAAATAAGTGTAATGTAAAACTGTTCTAGGACCAGCCTTTACTTTCTTGGGAGAGTTTCATGAGAGGGATAGAGCAACAAAGTGCACATAAATAAAAATACAAATCAAGGAATGCTGAATGCACCCTGGAGCCAAGTGTCTGATCTCAGAAAAATCAGTGTTTTAGATGTTAGTGCTTGAAGTAAAAGTATACCACGACTGTTTCACAATCATAAAGAAGTAGCTATACCAGTGTTGCACGCAGGGAAGTGACCACAACCCAAACGTGCCAGGGAGGAAGGGGCAGGTGGACATGGGAGATGAACGTCAGCATCGCCTAGTTGTGGCTGGCGGGTGAGTTTCAGTTGGGGTCTGGCTGGCTCCGTGCCACTGTTGCTGTACTCTCAGGACTGAGTGTGCACTAAGTGTGTCCTCTCAATATTGTTGCTTTTTAGAATGAAGACTGCCAAGAATGAGAAAGTTTTTTTAGTATTTAATATGAAAATTATCCTCCACTCACTGCCGTGTTTGCACAGAATCCTATTTGGTAGTTGCCACATGGAAACAAACAGAAAGTGAAACGAAGACAGATGCATTACCTCCACGAAGGAGACAAAATGGTGGGTAAAGGAGCCTGGGGAGTTAACTTGGCAGTGCTCACTTGCCTTACTCTAGTTAGCAGATTTATTTTCCACAAGCAAGAATCCAGGTCCAAAGGACACCAAACCATTAAAGAAATCTCCCCAGAGAGGAAAAATGATGTCTTAATGGTCACAGCTAGAACTACGAGTGAGATTTCCCGTGATGGCTGAGCCTACATAATGTCTCCCTGCTTCTGAGGTGGGTGACTCTCTCCTTCCTCAGGCCTGGCCACGTACTCCCATCTATTTTGGAAGCCTTCTGTCACCCTTTGATGAGTCTGGCCAGTTTGCTAGACCAGCAGAAAACCAAGCCAAGAAGTAGTCTGCCAGTGTAGACAACACAGGTGTCAAATGAACACCGAAGCCCGGGGAAAGGTTGGGAATGGTGCCTGTGCAGCTGCGGATAGGGAATGGGCAGTACAAAGTCAGGAGGACTGGCCCTTTCCATGCCAGTAACCTGCCTGAATGACTCCATTATCTAGTGAAACCTCAGCCTAGGTCTCACGGAAAATGCTGGAAGAGATGCCTTTCAGGCAAAGAGAAGGCTGTGCCATAAATCCAAAGTGTTTAGGGAAAGAAAAAATTTTGGCTAAGTTAAAGACATTACAGCCTTTTCCTCATCTTTTGCTAAATGACTAAATAATGCTTTGGTGGGAAGAAGCTGGTTTTCAGTTACCTTTAGCATCTGCTAAAGGAAAAGGATTTTTATGGGTCCCATCTCAATGAGACCTTCTGAGTTATCACGATGACTGAACGGGGGAGTTGCAGGCCAGCAAACCAATTTAGGAATAGTTAGAAAATGTGATTTCATCAGATGAGGGTTGAAAGTCATAAGCCTGTAAAACCAGAAGCTATTTAAGAAGATTCTGAAGTAGACATCTCTGTGCATTCACGATATAGACATTAAAGCTTCTGGAGTACCTTAGAGTTACATTAGTGGTTGCTGCAGATCAATGTTGCCTCAGATTAATTGTCTCAATTAAGTTACTCTTCTTTTGAAGTGACAGGATGAAGCAATTCAATTTCTTTATGGCATTGTGTTCAGGAACAATAGGAGGCCACCAAAGGAGACACTTGATGGTTTGGGATGAAGTCTGATCAGTTAAGCTGTAGCCTGAGGAGTCACCTACAGAAGAAGTAACTTTCCATAGCAAATACAGGGCTAATAACAAATACAGGGGACAGAAAAGCAATAGTGAAAGCATTCATTAGGATGGTAAACTCCTAGAAAAAGTGATTTCTGAGCAAGGAAAGCTTTCATTTGCTTGTTTCTGTTGTATTCAGAGAAACAGGTCTTTATGAATATTCTTATAAATAAGCATCACTATACTCTATCAGCCAGTTCTCTTAAAAAAAAACCACTTGGTTTTTCTTTTAATGGCTGTCTGATTAGGCTAAAGGATGACATTATTTTTGTCAGTGATATAGGTGTGTTACTTATGTTACTACATTGCTAAGACTAAACATGATGTGAGCACACAGTTATGTCATATACTCTGCTGGCTCATAAAAATAGAGCCTGTAGGCACCATGAGCAGCAGGGCATACTCCTAGATGCTCAAAATCCAAGCCAAGCCAATTGTTCAGCCACACAGAGATTTTAGTATTTTTAAACCCCAAGTTAGAGATAGGACACCTTCATATACCAAAACAAATATTTAAAAAGGAAATTCATATACCTTCTGATAGCAGAAAGGCAGAATTCTAAGTGTCACAGCTGTCAATAACCCTTGAGTGTCTGTATATTTTTGCATTGTGAGTGAGAAGCTAAAACAGGATGTCTTTCATTTCTCTTTGTCCAAATCATCCTCCTGCAGCCCTGGAAGTATGTTTCTCAGCTGTGATACGTTCAGAATGCAGCTCACAGGGAACATCTTGCCTGCATTTCAGAGGGACAGGTCATTCCCTTCCCCCTCAGTATTAAATCGTGCATTTCAGCAGTACGCTCCTTGACTCAAGCCACACGCAATAGTGGAAAAGAAACACTTTTCCTGCAGAAATGCTGAACAGAGGTTCATAGAAGCCTTTTGGACAGGAGAATAAAGCAAAGATACTTGTTCTCAGCAACACAAGGCCAAAATGGACAACTGTCACGGCAGAGTGTCTAACACCATGTCTACACCCATATCCACGCCACATTTCCAGGACTGCAGAGACTGAAAAGAAACAGAGTGCCTGTATTTCTGGTAC
The DNA here is from genome assembly GCA_013398815.1 of Ibidorhyncha struthersii. Classification (NCBI taxonomy): domain Eukaryota; kingdom Metazoa; phylum Chordata; class Aves; order Charadriiformes; family Charadriidae; genus Ibidorhyncha; species Ibidorhyncha struthersii. The sequence continues at coordinate 529,973 of VZSZ01003862.1, forward strand.
CCAACATACGGCTCAGTTCTGTCTCTTCATGGAGTGACTAGGCAAAACTTAAATTGAAAGTAAGAATGCTTTTATAAAGTCAATTTTATAAATAAGTGTATTTCCCTATTTCTAAAGGACATGGTGTGGCTTTTTACTAGCCAACTGTTTTTAGCTTAACCCATGCACTATTGAAATTGTCAGTAGGACGAGTGCGCGTTTAACAGATGGGTACACATAGAAGTATGTCAGAGAATCTCTCTGTGAATCAAGTTTAAATGTTAACTTGCATTGCCATCCAAGAATATGGAGACAGCAATCTATGTAAAGCTCATCAAAGATGCTGGGAGAATACACCATTGCAGATCTGATTCAGAACTGCACAGTTTATAAATATGTGCTCTGGTTGCTATGGTAGTTTTAATTTTGGTTTTGGTGACTCAGCATTATGCAGCATCAAAAAGTAACCCACCTTGAAATAGGGGGGTTCTGTGTAAGAATCTTACTCAGAACTGAAGACATCAAAGAGCGAAAAGTCTGCTTCTTACATAATTTACTTTAAAATTTTGATAGCACTTTCTGCATAGTCTTCCTGTCTCTTTTTTCTGGATAAGGAATGTACAAGAGTTTTCACTGTTACTTGTGTGGGTTTGTCGCACAATCAGAGTAGAGAATACATCAGATTTAAAAATAGAAAGGACGATGACTATCAAATAAAAAAATGAAATAAATGCTTATTCTTTAGATAAGCATCTCTGTCATGGCCTTTTCACAGTGAAAAAGCTTCTATATTTTCTTATTCCATCTCTCCTTTTAAAATCCATGACTCTTATAAAAACCTGGAAGATTTATTAGAAAGTTTTCTGTCAATATATACAGTATTTGTCACTATCTCTTCAAACTATCCATTTTTCCCAGAGCTGGAGTTGACAAAATTAACTTTGATATATTAGTTTTCTTCACAGGGGAGAGAAAAATGTCAGGACAAAATTTTTAGAAGCCACACTGTGTCTGTTGCTGTTCAAGATGAAAGACAAAACAACAATTATCCTTAGGAGGTCAGAACAAAAATTCTACATCCCAGAAGCTGACTATTTTGGGTAGTGCAAAAGCTTCATCTGTGTACTTCTGTGGTCCAGAAGCCTGCGTGAAATAGCTCTGAACAATGGTTGTAATGCTTTTAAGAAAAAATGGAAACCCAGAAAGCACACTGATAACAATCTCATTGTTAAAACATTTTACTGATCACTTGAAGCCTGCGATTAAATTAACTGACAATATATACATGCATAGATGCCATCTCTACAAATGTTTACATGGCTATCTCTAGAGAAAAGTAGTCCTACTTAATTCAGTGCTTGTATTTGTATGTGGAAAATTACGTATTCAAACACCTTTGGTGCTACGTATACACACGCAGAGGACTTTAGTGCACTTTTAGTGTGTTGGGTAGTCTGGTAGAGAGGTATCAAAACAATCTGATAAAACTTGGTCTGCTTAGTGTGTCCTTAAGTTGTACACATCAGATACCTAAAATGGTAAGTGTCTCTTCTTATCATACTATTATTATTGTAAACACATACACGTATGCAGTTATCTAATTCAACCTTGTGATACTGTATTGCAGTAATGACTGTTTTAGGACAAATTTCATACTCTCTTTCAATATCATCTTGAAAGTGAGCTTTAATATATGGAGCTTGTTCTAACCCTCTGCACAGATGAATTTCACCCTCCATGCTTAGGTAGATAATTGGAAGAGAACATCAGCAGCAAATATTATTGGCAAGTGTATATGTTTATGTCAGTTAGTACTGAATTAGAAGCCGTAGATTGTCTCATCTCTTCTCAGCTACACTGATTTTACAGTGAAATTGAATTACAACAAACTGGTAGGATGGAGTAAAGAATATGGCCCAGTATGCCTTTGCAATTGAAATTATAAACTTTTATGTGACATATGAGAGAGGAAAAATATGGAAATTAAAAACAAGTGTTAAGAATTATTATTATTACTACTCTTCCTCTTATCATTATTCCCTTCTTGTTCTGAATTTTGTTGAATACCAAAAATGTGAACAATTGCAGAGATTAACCAGTTTACATGAATGACAGACCTACTTTTTGCTTAAGGAAGACCATATGCTTTGCTAGATCACGTTCAAGGGCCACATATAACTTACTGCAGATCACACACCTATCTGGGAAATGCATATATACTCCATATACATGGAATACTGAATTTCAGCTGGCTGCACATGAATGAATTAAACGTTGCCTGTGGGGTCTGTAAAAAGCTTCAAACATAACATAACTCCCAAATGAGGTGCAACCCCAAAAAAAGAAAATGAAAACGTCAAGGAAAAATAAAGTCAAGAATGTAGAACATACAAATAGCTGCAGAGTAAGGAAAGATATTTGCCGAAGTTCTCTGAAAAGCTGGAGCTGAATCAATGAAAAATGCCTCGGAGAAAGGAACAAAAGAAAGGTCTTAGATCTGGTCTTTAAAACCAGACTGTAAGATACTTAAGAACAGAAAGGGATGCACTTTCTGAGCTGGAGAACCTCTGCGTTTCACTAGCAAGCCAAAGATAGTGAGCTGAAGGCATTCAAGAAGGATCCATGACCAGAAAGAAAAAGCTGAGCTAGAGGAATGAAGTCAGGGATGTCAGGAAGTCTCTTGATGGAAACCTAAAAAAATGCTCCGTGACAATGAAATTCCTAGGAGAGGGCATTTTGAGTAAGTGCCTATCAATTTGCCTAGAATTACTTTGCAGTTTTTTTGCATTACTTTGATTTAAATAGCGTTTGCTGAAATCAGTGTATTGCATTCTTCAGCTATGTGGTTTCTTTGAAGAGACAAATTTTCAGACGGCCAACTGAGTGAAGGAAAGAGAGGAGGAGGGTTGTGGGGAGGATACATGTAAAATAACAGGAACATCTGGGGAAGGAGGACTCAGCTTTTTCTTGTTATCTTTTTCTAGGCTATACTTTTCAGCCCCTTAGGAAATGGCACTGGATTGAGAGTCTGTCCCCAAGGAAGTTTACCCACAAGAACAAGACCACAGCAGGCGGCTGGAGCCTGCACAAATCCCTTCCTTAGACCTGAGTCAGCTGATGCAGCCAAGCTCTGAGCTGGTAACTGTCCATACTGGGCCACCACAACTCAATCACCCGTGTGAATAATAAACGCTGCACAGACTGCTTCTGGAGCGCATTATGCAGTCAGCCATACATTCAAAACCAGGACCCTAAACTGTACCTCTGGATAGTCACACAGGCTGTCAACGGGGAGGTATAAATTAGGTGCTGGGTAATCATTCATCCACCTACTTAGACGTTAAACCTTTCATCTCAAGATGTCGTCTTTTGTTCACAATCACACTGTGCCTGCCCACTGTCAGTGCATTGTATCTCGTGCGTTGCTGTATGCGTAAATCTGATGGATACCATGCAAATGTCTCCAGATGAAAATCTGTTCTGAAAGACATCAAATTCATCACATTGCTGCAGGTACCTTACGACTACTACTTCTTGCAAAATGCTGATGAAATTTTTATTAATAAAAATGGAAATAAGAAGCCTGAGTAGGCTGTGAGACTGCCCACCGTAGGAGAGACATTATAATTAGAAAAGAACAAACCATGCAACATTTGGAGTGTATGAGGTTTGGTGACCCTCTCAAACTATACTTTGTTTCCTATAATTAGTTGAAAATAAAACTGTTTTTCCAGTAAGTTTAAAACCGCATTTATCCCCAGAGATGATTCAATTTAAAACAAAATATATATTGCTCTTAGCTAAAGAAAACACGCTATGCATGGAAAAAAATTTGGTACGTATAATAGCTTGGTTCCTAGAAGTCATAACTTCGCATGAATACATTTTAGCCTCTGTACCTTCAAATTCTGTATGCTTTGTAACTACTTGTTTTCTCCCAACAGAAAAGATGGATGTGCTACCTCAGGTTTTCAGATAATGGAAGTGAACTTTAAGTAGAATGGACAATAAGCACAGGGATTTGTCCACTGCCACACAGAAGTGTCAGGGCAAATGGCCAATAGTGCTTTTGTACAGCAAGCTGCCCTGACGCGGACACGTCCAACCTCCCAAAACAGGGGATCCTCCCTAAGTCACCCTGTTTCTTTCCTCCGAGTGGCTGCGTTTGCCCTGTTGGCAGGCAGAAACGCCGATGCTGTTGGACGTGACGCAGAGGCGGCTGGCAGGGACAGCAGCACCTTTCACCGAGCTGCTCCGCAGAGGTGGAGGAGCACCGTGCTTCCCGCCGCAGAAGCCCCCGGGAGCTTCACGCCCAAAGGCTTTTGGGCTTAAGCCCTAGACCAGACGCCCCAATAAACCGTCCCGTTCCCTCTCCCCACACGCTTCCTTCTGGAGACGGATGTCCCTGGTCTCCCTTCGGTGATGGCCGTTTCATGGGCAAGGCCCTCATTGCTTTCCCAGCGTGTTTCTCCAGCCTTGACGGCAGACCCAAGCCGCAGCCGAGGGAAGGCCGGTGCCTCGGCCGCGCCCGAGGGAAGGCCCGGGCAGGCAGCGGGGGC
>VZSZ01003864.1:0-43134 GCA_013398815.1 Ibidorhyncha struthersii
TCCCTTCCAACCTTAACAATTCTATGATTCTATGATCATGGAGTTTGTCTTCCCAAGTAACCGTTATGCCCTGCTTTCCTGGAAATGGTTAAACAACTGCCAGCTGATGGGAAGCAGTGAATGAAATCCGTATTTTGCTTTGCTTGCACATGCATCTTTTGCTTTAGCTAATAAACTTTCTTTATCCCAACCCATGAGTTTTTGCACTTTTACCCGTCTGATTATCTTTCTCATCTCACTGAGGGAGAGTGAACAAGTGCCTGTGTGGTGCTTAGCTGCCTACTGTCGTTAACACAAAATTCCCTGTTTAGAATTTAATTCTATACATCTGTAAATTCAAAATACTTAATTCCATAGAAACAGTGCAAGAATTATTACATACATCATCTGCCTTCAACATGTCAGTACACCTGTTTATCCTCCAGGGAGCTTAACAAATGTGACAGTCTGGCTCTGTTTATAGGCAAGAGAGCATATGAGATCATTGGATTGAAACAGGAAAAGGAGGTAACTGATACTTTTAAGCAGGTCTCCAGACTGAATGACAACATCCTGAAACACAGAGTACTTCACTTCTCCATCTCCCTGACCACAGCTGACATAATCATAACTTCTCAATTTCTCTTAACGTATGTGCAGAATATCACTCAAAAATAAGTATTCAGGGATCTGATATCTGTCCTTTCACCTATGTTTTCTATTACTTCAGTCATTCTCCTTATATCCATCTCTTGGGATATCAACAGATCCTACTACTTGTGGACTACTTGACTAACAGTCCCAGGCAACAGCTGTGTGTTTTTAATTCCTGTTCTGGAATATACAGATATATAGGTACACTCTGGAAAGAACACTCTGACCCACAGACATGAGGTGGTGAGGCACTGACTGTCTCTTTTCCGAATGCAGTAGCAGTTACCCTGATGCTTTTCAGTTGATTCCCATGGGCACTTATAAAGAACCCTAATGCATCAGTAGATCTTGTGGAAGTGATAAGGAACTGGCCCACTAACTTATGGAATATTCTAGCTTATTCCTGCACTGAAAATGCTTTTGAGTACAAATGAAGCGATCATGTACTTGGTATGGACTTGGAAACAGCAAATATAAGAATCATCAATTGACACAAATAAGACAAATGGTCTTCCCACAAAAGAAGAACAAACACTTTTCATCAGTGGCATCACTCTCCATTAAATACAGCTATACCAACACAGAAGGAGAGAGAGGTCAAATTTGTCTGTTTAGGTCACTTATTTCTAAATAAATCTCAAATTCAGTAACAAAGAGGCTCCTGGTTTTAGGTAGGGATTTGCAGCTACAAGATGCTAATTTACTGCATAGAACAATTTGGTACAGACAGAGAAATAGACTTCATTTGCTTGTGAACAAGGAGAAAGGAGTTTATTAGCTTAGGCATAAACCTATACTTACTTTCTGATCAGAACTGGTTCTCACCTACTTTGCACAGAGTTTGGAGAAGAAAACTTGATTTTCTCCACATGTATCCCCATAGATATATTATAAATCTGGGAGGAAAAACAGGAACTTTATTTTTCATTTAGCTTTTCAAATTCTCTGTCTTAGATAAACCATGATTCTGAATCCCATTTCAGGTGCCAAGATATTCCCATTCTCACCAGAGGAAATATTGTAGTATAGCAAGATTCTGAATTCCACTATTCAAGTCACATCCTGATTCCATTCTGTAACTGGGCTGCTAAACGCTGCCCTCTCACTTCCCCACCAGCCTTTTGTGACTCTATTCTAAGAATCCTCTAACCAGTCAGTATTAATGGAAACTGAACAAATTTAGCATAGGGTAAATTATGCTCCAGCTTTTGAGCTGAAGAGAAAGAGAGAAAAACAAGATATAAGTTGTTCAGCAACCATCAGTGGGCCATCACAACAGCCACCAATCCTTTATTTTAGATGAAAATCTTATATTGTATTTTTCTCACAATTTCTCTTTGTTTAAATCAAGACCTCACTCACATCTCCGAATCTCACTCTATTTTATCACAAAGTCTGTTCCCATGTTAAGGAAAAGTAGGATCTTTCATCCACTGTTATTCCAAGAATTTTGCTTTTTCACTGTACCTGTAAGTAGTAATTAAGGATAGCAGGTCATATAAGGAAAGCAGGTGTATAAGCCAAACAAATCTGGCATCTGAAGAAACATTCATTAGGGACAAGTACTCCCTCTTCAGAAATTCTGCCTCATTAAGAGATAATCAGGAATGCATCAATAAAGTGACATAACTGATTACTTGTGCATCTGTCTCAATAATTTTTGTGCTGCTTAGGTCTGCCAGCAGTGGCAAGTGGGAACAAATTGCCACTGCATTATAATGTTAGATTGATATTAGTGGAGTTACAATTGATGAATTCATGTTGATTTAAACGGTAAGATCTTATAAAGTTGCTTTATACAGATGCAGTTGAACTTGATGCACAGATGATTACTGCTGACACAAAAATGTCTATAAAGGTCATTAAGAGCCTAAAATCTGAATTCTATTGAAGAACATCATTATCATTTACGTGATTAATATTAAAGGATGGCTGTTGTATAAGCAGAACTTTCTAAAAACAGCATCTGTCAAGTGTTGCTTAGCAATACTTATGTATATTTAGATGCAAGGATATGTGATGGGACAAAATTAAAGGCTATAATTATTAAAAAGCAAAAATAAAATTCAGAGTTATTGAACTTTAGTTTTAAAGTACATAGACATTATGAACTATATGAAAAAAATGTTTGAGTTGTTTGTTAGTGAGACAAGTGCTTTCAAGTTACATGTAAGTGAAAAGGAAGGGAAGAAAAAACAGCAAGAGCTTATTTTCTTTAAATTACATATGAGTGGAAGGAAGAACAGGAAAAATTCCCTCCAAAATATCAGTTTTGTTCTTGCCTTCAATAGGTCCAAGGAAGATAAAGGATGATCTAAGACGTCTTAGGCATCCATAAGTCACTAGAATTTTACATGAAGAAAACTTCCTTTTGATGCCGCAAGATGATCAGAATCCACTCTCACTTCAAAGATAGGCCTAAGATAGTGAGGATGACTTTCCTGATTACAGTTTTCATTGTCTTCTGTCATGGAATTGTTGGTGCAATTCCACCAGTGTAAATCTAGTGCCTGTGCATGCAGAAGCAGAAATCCACAGTCTCACTTGATTCTTTTTCTCAGCTTATATTTCAGAAGTATCAAAAAAACATGTTACTGCCCTGTGTTGTTTTTTTTTTTTTCCTTTGTAATTCAAGCACTGGAGTGAGATATAAAAATTCTGTGACTTCTAGCAATTGCTGCTACAGACTTCCTGAATATCTTCAGGCAGAATAGACAGACTCAAAGCCTCAAAGAGAGGTAAGCATTTAAATCCTACTGACATTAAAGCTTATAAAAGGTGTTATTCATTGAAGAAACCATTGCAAGTTATTGCGTTGTCTTTATATTTATTTTTTTAGCCAGACAAAAATAACAACATTTGAAAACAACAGATGTAGGACTAAGTAATTTGACGTCTGACTCATTAATTTTTTTATTATTATTATTGATATTATTAATAACAATAAGATTGAACATAATTAATGGGTACTGTATATTTTAAAAGCTGAATATGGATTTCACATGACTTAAAAGTGGGGCTATTTGGGAAACCCATCACATTTCACATTACTTATGATAGTAATTTTAAAGTTAACTGTCCTTATAGTAAGAGAACAGACTTCTATGTAATGATCTTGGATTGCTGAGACAGATTTGCTGGTTACATTCTGCAGTCATTGCAGTTGTCAGTGTTGTCTTGTGACAGACATGCAACATTCAAAATAACTATTAAAATATGTTCTGTAATTCAAAGAACACCAGAAATAGTGGTGGGCATTGCTAGGACATTGTTTTCTCGAAGCTAGGAAGACAATTAGAAACAGGAAGAAAACTTTAAAAACCTGTGTAACTCCTGAAGTTTTACTACAAAGGATCTGGATTCCCTGTGTTTTTCCCCGAGTTCTTATCTAATTTGCATACTGTATTTCCAAGCTTTAACCCAGATTATTCTAAATGTTAAGAATACTTTCTTTTTTTACCTGAAGTGAAACATCCTTCATAACTGTCATGTTCTTTCACTGTCTAATTGAACTACCTATTAGAGGATTTGATTATATTCTAGATTCTTTACTTATCAGAGACTCACTTTAAAACACTCCTCAGATTTGCCATGTCATACAGAGCATAAGCAAGTGAAAGGGGTTATTACACAATACACTTCCATTAGCAGACAGCTCAATGAAGGACTGGGAAACATCCAGCTGCTAATGTGTTTTAAATTACATACCCTTACACTGTGTGCTTTCTAATATTAGGAAAATTAGTACCCTCCCCCTTACTTTCAGACAAAAGGAATTCATTTAATCTCACATTGGGCATTTTAGTTGTTCAGAACATAATTGGGAATATCAATTTTCTAATCAAGAAAAAAAGAAAAAATAAAATTTCATTTTGTAGTATAGCAGAAGCAGAAAATCCAGGTATAGATGATTCAGACAATAAAGGCAAACACATTTCTGCCAAATGAAACAGATTTCCTTCAGTGTCATAACTCCTGTTGAGTTCCCCTGTTAAGCGTCCCAACAGAGTGCTGTCTCGGGTCCTATTTCCAGAAGTACTGATAGGCTGTAACACGTTTTTTTTTTCCCATGGATCTCTCCGGATTATTATCTGAGCCCTTCTGTCTGCCTGTTCCCTTTCCACAGCTTCATATTACTGATATGGAGTTTCATATTACTAAATTCTCCAAGACTCCAGATTATGTCTTCCTTTATACCTAAAAAATATCAGCAGAGTGGAAAGTCTAAGCTGTAAGGAGGCAAGTGCAGCAGAGGTTGTTTGCGTGGAAGCCAGGTAATGGGAGAAGAAAGAATGGTCTCATCCATACGTGGAGCAGAGTTGTTTGGGCATGCAATTGACCCCAGAAGCTATGACACATTCATTGGTGACATGGCGTAAACATGTACCTAATTAATTCCAAAGATACCTTTGGAATTAATTAGAACAGAGAAGTGGGAAACGTGATGCTTTCACATGAAAATGAGTAAGTGGAAAGTTTGTATGCCAAAAAAATAAAATCATTTTTTCTAGTTCCCGTTCCCCCTGTTCAGTACAAGAGGTCTTCCACAGATGATTTGACCTTGTATACTGGCAGAAAAAAATTCACTAATTAACATTTATTTAACATTAGTGATTGCTAAATAAGATTTAGTAATGCAGTGTACTAATTTTAAACACAGGCTAGGTATAACTTTTCTAACTGTGTCTTTCTTATATTTACTTTAAGTATAGGTAAGATCTAAATGTCTGTCTCTGCAGATTAATTATTCCTTGGCAATCTTGTTCAATTCTTTAATAAAGACTAACTTACAATTGACATAATGAAATATATTTCATTGCTAGCTCAAAAGGATTATGAGGCTAATTTCATAAGCTTCACATTTACAGGTTAATCTTTTGACTGTGCCACTCTGCATCTGATTTTAGGATCCTCTACTGTACTTAGTTTGAAGGTCTTAGATCTTAAGACAGGAGGTGTTCTGAACTATAGAAGTACAGTTTTGCTGACTATTTGAACACCCTATAATTAGATATTGCCAAGGAACCAAGTGTCTGAGTACTGGAGGAATGCTTCCAACATGAAGATTAATCAGCTATCAATAATCACATGAATTATTTCTTTTTCTTCTTTCATTTGCAAGTAAATTACTGTGTGTCAAGCAGACATTTATGGCATGAGTCCCAGTCCTGATATGTTGGTCTTTGCCCGGGAAGAAATCCAGGAGTAATTCAAGGACAACATTCAGTCTTCAGTCTTCAAGAAAAATGATACCATCATTCAGCAGAGACTAACCTCACTTCTTAATTAAGGTAAGAAGTTAGTGATCTTGAAGAGAGTGGTACCCTGTATCTTACAAAGCTGATATTAGCTGTACAACAGCTCACTAATAGAGGAGCACAGAACAGAAATATAGTTCCACATCCCCACTCCTTCCCTCCAATCTCAAACTTGTTCTACCACCTTCTTTCTGGTATCTTCCTTTTGAAAAAGTTTTTTATATCCAAATCTTTAAAAATATATATTTTTGCATTCTATAATATGAAAAATTATCTCAGGTCAGTCTTCAGAATCTGAAGATTTTTCAGACTCAGCCTCATAACTCCATTTTCTGTCATTTGCTTCTGCCCGTAAGAACCACATAATTTTGTATGACATAGGCATGATATTCAGTGTGTTCTACACTCCTTTTTTATTAATGTGCATAAAAGATATTTTTTGGTTTGAAAGAGTACCAGAAAGATTCTTTATTATCAATACTTATTTTTTGTGATTTAAGTGTTCAGAATATCATCTACCCAAGCTTGGACTGTTGTTGATTTTTACAGATGTGACTACAACATTTATTACAAAACTGGTCTTCAGGTCTCTTGGGTAAAATACACAAGACAATCAACAAAGAAATCCACACTTTTCCAGAGATTAAATTCACTTTTTACAGGAGAAGATTGGACTTGGTGTAAGGACTAATTTGTAGAAAAGGAATTTAAGATTATAAATCTGCAACCTGCATCAGTGGAGGTTATTGTTAATACTTGGGCAGGTTTCCAGTTTTGTACTAGATGTAATAAATTTAAATTTATTTATATGTAATAAATTTAAATTTTAAAAATGTAACAAATCGGGTTTGTGATGAATGAGCTACGGCTGCATTCACATCTGCAACAATCAGATATTTTTAATACTTGTGCTGGAATTCAGGAGCTGAAGCTTCACTGTGACTCAAAGGTGTGCACAGTCTTTGTAAATACTTTCTTGCTCTGTTTTATCTTATGCTGTTCGTTTTTTTGACATTAACAAGGATTGGAATTTGTGGTGTCATCAACAACTGTATCTAAGGATTAAGGGAAAATTACTATTGCATATTGAAATTCCATCATAGACATCAATATTGACTCTTCCATTACTGTCTAGACAAACCATAGCAATTATAACTTAAAAAGAGAAAGATTAGTCATTTCACATAAACTGAGAAAACAGTGAGGTGTTTTTTAACTACACTGATGAAAGAGGAAACTGTAGTAGACAGCTGAAACACTTTGCAACCATGAAAATAAATCATTAACAAGAAGAGATCATAAGTGAACCAAGTTCTGATGTCATTTTCAAACGGCAGCAATGAAGTGGAAAATTGCTATACTATGGAGAAGAATGTTCACTAGTACTATAATAAATCATTTACTGAATACTATCACAGTTTAAATTAAAATCATTTATAATTAAGTTTAAAGGAACTTTGAACATATTTGATTTCAAAGACAAACTTGTTTGATACAACTCCTAGTAAATGTTATCCCACTGCCTGTTCGCTTAAAAGAAAATAATAAAGATCTCATTTAAAAGGATCCTTTATAGTAGTCTTCAAGCGTTATTTTCAATATCTCTGCTTCTGTTTCTTAGCTTGAGAAAACTTCAGCTACGACCCTTGTTACAGAAATGAGTAATTTTGAGAAATATTTTCTTAAAGATTGCTCACAAAAAGAAAAGTTTATATAGAAATACATACAAATTAAAAGTAGGTTGAAACAGCACTTGAAATATTGTTGTACTGATCAACTGCAATGTGCTATTCACAGTACGTAACCAATGCAATGAAGTGAGTAAAATTGTGTTCTGTAACAAAAGCAGAATCAAGTGACGTAATTGACTCACTTGACCTTCAGTGAATAATTACGGATTCCATAGAGAGTAAGACAAGAGAGAAAAATTGTAGTGCAAGCACTGAATAACAAGCATTTTCTGGAATAAAATTTGGAAATTATTTTATACATATTTATATTTTTTCACAATGTCCTTGACAAAGGTAATACTGTTGAGAGGCTTTAAGGACTTTCCAACCCTGCTAAAATCAAAATAGGTACACAAATTGGTATTCTTACTAGCATGAATTTAAAGATGTGAACAGGAAAGTTTCCAAATGACATGCCTAAGGAGCTCCTGGGTAAACAGAATAACCATCAGTGTAATTCTTCATGTAATCATAAAGATATTTCATAGTTTGAATGCATGTTAATGTGGAGCTATAATTTTCAGTGATTTTTTTTTTTACCCAATGACATTTTGTTAAAATATATCATAGTAATTATATATTTGCTTCTCACTTTTAATTCTTTTAACATTGTTTATAACAGTTATAGTCAGTATATGTATATAATGGATATACACACTCATTTAGAATGTAGAAAATGCTGTATTTCAAGAACAAACATTACATTTTTGGTTACTTATAAATACTGAAAACCACTAAGCATAGCTTTTCATTAAGCCTTATTCTTCTTGAAAAGAGGGGAATTTCTGAACACATTTTGAAGCATTTTTATATTAGCTCTTCATATTTTAATCTAATGCATTTTCACATTATGAAACCTGAAATTGTGTCTTAACTTTTCTCAAAATAAAAGACCACATTTTATTATTTCTTATTCTAAATTAATTAGAATAACCTTTTTTTTGATGGTATTTTGATGTTATGGTCGATGTTAGAATGTTTGGAAGTTTAGTCGCTGACAGCTTCAGCATGTAGGAAAAATTAGCAATCCTGTAAACTTAAACTTTGTTTCATTAGATTAAAAACCAAAGAAAACAAATGAACAAACAAAAGTACTCATTTTCTTTCTGTACATCCATTTTCTTAAGACAAAAATATCGTATGTATTAATTATTTTCCCATCTACTGTATCAAGGAAGATGGCAGAACTTTCTTAAACCACTGACATCCAATCAATTTGGATAACTTAATCTTTCTGGACTGTACTTGCTGAAGATTAACATTCCAAGAGGAAAAAAAAAAAAAGAGGTAAAAGAATTAGAAGCAATTAACCTGAATGAACTTAACTTTGGGACCAATTCTGTTTAATATCTTTATCAATGATGTGGACAAGGGGATTGAGTGAACCCACAGTAAGTTTGCAGACAACACCAAGTTGGGAGGGAGTGTTAATATGATTGAAGGAAGGATGGCTCTACAGAGACATCTGGACGGGCTGGATCAGTGGGCAGAGGCCAATGGTATGAGATTCAACAAGGCCAAGAGTTAACGGAGTTGACTTAACGGAGTTAATTTAAAGGAGTTAAATCCAGTTGCTGGCAGGTCACAAATGATGTTCCCCAGGGCTCAGTACTGGGGCCAGTTCTGTTAATATCTTTATCAATCATGTAGATGAAGGGATTGAGTGCACCCACAGTAAGTTTGCAGACAACACCAAGTTGGGAGGGCGTGTTGATCTGATTGAGGGTAGGAAGGCTCTCCAGAGGGATCTGGACAGGCTGGATCAATGGGCTGAGGCCAATGGTATGAGGTTCAACAAGGCCAAGTGCGACGTCCTGCACTTGCGTCACAACAATCCCATGCAACCCTACAGGCTTGGGAAAGAGTGTCTGGAAAGCTGCCTGGCAGAAAAAGACTTGGGGGTGTTAGTCAACAGCTGGCTGAATAGGAGCCAGCAATGTGCCCTGGTGGCCAAGAAGGCCAACAGCATCCTGGCCTGTATCAGGAATAGGGTGGCCAGCAGGACTAAGGAAGTGATTGTCCCTCTGTACTCAGCACTGGTCAGGCCACAACTCGAATAGTATGTTCAATTTTGGGCCCCTCACTATGAGAAAGACATTGAAGTGCTGGAGCGTGTCCAGAGAAGGGCAACAAAGCTGGTGAAGGGTCTAGAACACAAGTCTTATGAGGAGCAGCTAAGGGAAGTGGGGTTGTTTAGCCTGGAGAAAAGGAGGCTGAGGGGAAACCTTATCACTTTGTACAACTACCTGAAAGGAGGTTGTAGCGAGGTGGGGGTTGGTCTCTTTTCTCGTGTAACAAATGATAGGACGAGAGCAGCTAAGTGCTGAGACCTAAGACTTAAGTTGCACCAGGGGAGCTTTAGATTGGATATTAGGAAAACTTTCTTCACCAAAAGGGTCATCGAGTATTGGAACTGGCTGCCCTGGGAAGTGGTTGAGTCACCATCCCTGGAGATATTTAAACGACATATAGATGTGGTGCTTAGGGACATGGTTTAGTGGTGGACTCGTCAGTGTTAGGTTAACAATTGGATTCAATAATCTTGAAGGTCTTTTACAATCTAAATGGTGCTATGATTCTATGATAACAAAAATGAATAGATTTCTGGTTATTTTTTGAAACTATCTCAATTTTAATCAATTGCTAAAGTCTATAACTCTGTAATGTTTGGGCCTTTTACATTATTTGCATTCAGTCATCTGTACATTGAGCTAGAGCATAAGTTACTGTGGTTTTGATCATTGTAATGGCTTCTGTAGAAGCTCAGGGGAAGATAGGAATGTGTGCACCGTCAAAAGAGAAGCTTGCCTGGTCCATGTTCCACAGTAGCTCAATGTGAGCCACCTACAGTTTAGAATCCACAGAGACTTTTTGAGATCTATCTGCACAACAAGCTATAATATCCCACTCTTAACAGCAACATAATTACATGGCTCCTGGGCAGGTACTGGTTTGTAGCTGTTTGGCTAGGCTCAGGACCCACCTCTTCTGCTTTCACACCCAACTGTGAGGAATCAGCCAGTCTTCGGTCTCACCTGTGCCCTTGTTTCTTGCCTCCACCTGTACTGACAGTTTAGACTAAACTCTGGCAACCAAATAAAATTTTGTACTATGTATATGTACAACACTTAGGATAATGGCTCCCAATTTGTCAATAGTTTCTGGACACTCCTGTAATGATTTTGCTGCTACTAACAACATCTGGCAGGATGGCATTTGTTTTGCCTCTGATCCGAATTCTGCTGCTGAAAGGTTTCATAGTATTAATAAAGTATCTGTTGGATCATAACAGTTCTCAAAATCTCACGTTTAATGGCCTTTTCTTTATTATTTATCTGATCCAGTTATCAAGATGGGTGACATCTATCAGAGTTAGACTTTAATCATTATTATTATTTTATGCAAATCTTAATTACTCTGTTTCTTGCCTCTGATAATGATTGGTATTTGAAGAATTGTAGCAAGGACACTGTCTACAAGTCTTCTGATTGTTCACTGAATGCTGGGTAAACTTTTCACTGCCCAGCTGAGTCACAAACATACCACTGTAAATATTGTATTTCAGATGATTCCGATCTTTAGTTGTTGCACTGCTTCCAAACTGTTCTTTAGCTTTGTTTTTAAATTTGTTCAAGTCTTGTAATTTTCAGTTATGTTGACTATAATACCAAGACTAAATAGAAATATTTTTGTTTTCCTTATTTCTCACAAAAGAAAAAAAAAAAGCCCAAACATTAATAATAACAATAATGGAAGCAAAACAAATATATTGATGCATTTGAAGTATTCATTCTTTGATTGATCATTTTGAATTATTTTGCAACAATTCCATTTTTTCTTAAAAAAAATAACTTCCAGCAATTGCTAATATTCTTTTGCAGGCAAATCTCATGCAAATCCTGGAAAAAATATATAGCTTTACTAAGTCTTGTTTATTGAATCTTGTTTATTTTCCAGTTACCAGGGAACAGATGTGCCCCCTCTTGCCTACAGGAATGACTTGAAGAAAATAGTTGCATATTTAAAGTAGCTTCCAGCTCCTATTTTGAAATCTAGATTATTCATCTTTCCTACAAGAAAACAGAAATTGTATTAAATATTCACAGAATATAGACACAGCATCTGCAAAGATGGATTCTGAACTAAAAAAATGGGCAGAGAAGCTATCTTAGAAAAATCAGTTTGAGTTTTTAAAAAGACATAAAATCCCTCTTAATATAAACTACTTATATATCACCTTATCATGCTTTGGGAATCTGAATCTGGTAGGCAAACAAAGCAGCGTTCTTTCCCTCAGCCTGAATTATATGAATATTAAAATACAATACCTTACAGAGATTTGGATTTGATTTTGTCAGAACCCAAAAGGGTTAAAAACCAAAAGGATCCAATTATTTTAAAGGGATTCATTTATATTCTTATGCAAAACTTTGCTATGTTAGCACTTTGAAATGTAAACTGAAATAGTTTGGGGGTTTTGCCCAAATTAGCAAAATAGTAGATATTGAAAAACAGAAAGACCTATAAGATTATTCAAGTTAAAGAAAATGTATTTCAAATTTATCCGTATTCAGCCTAGTTCTAGAGCATGATCATCATATATACAGTTCATGAAAAATGTGTTAAAACCCCCACACTTGTAATTCAGTAGCACTACAGATAACATACATGCTTGTGTAGCTCAGAAAGAATTTTAGCGTAGTTCCCCATTCCTAGTCATTCTTGCTTCATCAAATTCTTCATCTTCATCATCATGTTCCATGTAAGGAAGTTCTTCATCTTCCTTACTTTTTTTTCTCTCCTTCACCTCCCACATGCTCCACAACACTTTTCTCAAGAATTTTCTTTTCCACCGTACAGTTGCAGGATCATAGAATCATAGCATCATAGAATCATTTTGGTTGGAAGAGACCTTTAAGATCATCGAGTCCAACTGTTAACACTGCTAAGTTCACCACTAAACTATGTCCCTCAGCGTTACATCTACCCCTCATTTAAATACATCAAGGGATGGCAACTCCACCACGCCCCCGGGCAGCCTGTTCCAATGCTTGGGTGAAGAAATTTTTCTTTTGGTGAAGAAATTTTTCCTAATATCTAATGTAAACCTCCCCTGGCACAACTTGAGGCCATTTCCTCTTGTCTTATTGCCTGTTACTTGGGAGAGAAGACCAACCCCCACCTCGCTACAACCTTCTTTCGGGTAGTTGTAGAGAGTTATATGGTGTCCTTTGAGCCTCCTTGTCTCCAGGCTAAACAACCCCTACATACAAAGTTAAGGAATATAGTAAGGAATATAGAGTCAGTCTTGAGTTGCCTAAGTGCACAGGTTATTTCAGAGCTCAATTTACTCAAAAACTTATTTTCAGGGAGAAATTCTCTTAAAGATGTACATTTACATTTTATGTCATTACATGTCAGTCATGTCCTTGCATCCTATCCTTATGAGTAGAGCCACTCTTTTTACATGAACCTGTTCCTGTTTCTTGAAATACAAAGAGCAACTCAGTGTTTGTCTAGTTTTCCTTATGACTTTAGGATGGAGCTTAATCTTTACCACTAGCTATTCTTTCTGATTAAGGCAGAAACATCATGAGAAATAGGGCTATCCACATTCTCCCCCTTGGTTAAATTATATAATCTCTTCTGTATTACATAAACAAATTAATATAGACTCCTCATTCATATTTGAAACATATTTAACTTCTCAGGTATATTTTTAAAGTCATATTCATTCTGGCAATAGTTTCTCTTTTATTTGTTTGTTTTGTGAATTAGACTGCCCTACTAAAACAGTGTTCTTGAGAAAGAATTTTTGGTATGTTCTGTTCTGATGCAGGTAACACTGAAGAGAGTTATTATGCTATGAAATCAGTAGAGCTAGAAATAGAGTTTATAAGGAACTTTGTCAAGAAAAACCATCAGTTTCTTCTAACTAATACTTTATATAGCAATGCACCATTTTTGCAGAACTTCTGTTGAAATTTTTTCAGGGTCAGAATGAAGTTTCCATTTAAAAAACAGAACAAAATGTGAGCCATCTATTCTAGTGAGTATGCAAAGCACTCCCTGAAAAATAAAATGTGACACTGAAGGAGTGTCCATGAACTTCTGAGACTTGAATCTCTTTCCTTCTCTTGCTCTTTAACGTTCTTTTTCTTTTTTTTTTTAACTGCATATCTGGATACATTTAAAAATACATATATTTCTATCTGCATATAGATATGTCTGTATGAGTTTATGTACATATATAGACACAGACATACAAGCATACATATATAGAGATAAATTCTTCATAAGGTTGTATGCACTTACTACTTTACTTTGTTTCCTATGCCTTTAAACATTTCCTCAAATCCTTCTTCCCATGTTGTATTTGCTAGATTTATAACCAGTAAGATGAAATGAAAATGTCCTTTGATTGCACATTAATTGAAACCAGCCTTTCCCCTAAAAAAAATTAAACATAAAATAACAAATTATTATGAAAGTAATTAATGTACTTAGCAGAAAAAAAAAGAAGAGAATTAATTAATTGTAATAATTATCAATTTATTTGAAACACCATTATAGAAAAAAGATATGGAGAAATATGTCTGGAAGGAATCATAGATATTTGCCTCCAAATTGGGACAGCATACATGTGTGCAGTCATTAGAACTATTTTTATCCTTTGACGAGGTTGAACTGAATATCGCCTAGTGAAAATATTCTGAACATGTTAAATCCTGCCCAGCTGTAGAATGATGAGAAAACTGAAGTGGGGACACGGTACTCATTTCTACGTTGTCTGGCTCTTCTGTGCATCTTTTGTTTTTAGTGTAAAGGGAGTCCTCTTTGTGTAATGACCTTCAAAAATAATCCAGAATACTCAGAAGATTTATATTGCATGAAAGGTGTACTTTGTTGCCTTAGATTTTTTCAAGGGTCCCATCACAGATGGATCATGAAGATTTTCTATGATGTTCCACTGTTGCAAAAGGAGGTAACAGACAAAGCATGACGTACATGAAGAGTATGACACAGGTCAAAGACTAGAAAAAGATGTTTCAACCTGCTCTGATCAGGTAGTTTTGTATAGAAACTTGCTACACATCTAAGCAGAAGCAAAACAGCTTTCTACAAATGATGCTTTTGCAAGAGATCCTTTTGCATGTGATGTGCTACAGACATAAAAGCAGCGGTTGCATAGCTTCCTAAACTGACAAAGAACAAAAGATTAATTTGCTGAAGTAATATTAATTATAAGAAATTTTCCACTTCCCACCCATCACCCTACAACATTCAATGAAAGTCACTAATCAAGAAAGATAACTATTTTTGTTGTCTGCAGCAGAAATGAAGTTATAATCATACTTGATATATATATATATAATCATGAAAGGTACTAGATAAATGCTAAGCATGATAGTCATTATGCATTTTTCTAGAGTCTAGTAATGTAATTATGATGTCTGCATAGTCTTTTCAAAAAAAAAAAACAGCTATAAGAACTATTGAATTTTGAGATATTTCTACTTACTAGTGTTAGACATCAACAAGGCTGAATTTTCTTTTCAGGTTTATGTCATTTCCAAGTTCATTTATCATTGCCTTCTTGGCACTTAGGTAAGTGACTAACTTTTGCTGGATTTTCGTGCCATACACATTTTCAGTAATGCAGATGAATTTTTTATTTCTTTTTCTACAAAAATATATATTCATATATATTGTGGAAATATTTGTCAGGACCTGAAACATTTTTTAGAGAAAGATTTATTTTGTATTATAACTTAGCTGCTGACTGTGTCTTTTTGTAAAATAAATGGAGGAAAACAAATGCTGTATGCTATCCTTTTTTTTCCCCCCTTTTTTCTTCGTTATCAGTATGTAGACATTTCAGATGTGTATCTAATGATTCCATGGGTTTGGGGATTCTTAGAACTCTACACAGCTCATTGCAAATGCCTAACCCTAAATACAGGATCCAATGCTGTAATTTAGCATTTTCAAAGTCTGATCAGAGTAGGTCATCTCTCTTATAGGTAATTAGAATGTTCTTGAAGATAATTAATTACACCCATCTTGGGTGTGCCTTGTCTTTCTTCTGCAAGAGTCACCGAAGGAAGGTGGTCATTCTTTTAAAGAACTTCTGTTTTAAAAATGTAACCAGAATAGCACACAGTTTTTTCATAAAATATTTTTTTGAAGTGTGGCATCAGGAAAGCAGCTGAAGGAGATTGCACCACTTCTCTTCTCCCCCCTATAACATGCCATCTTCTTTAGATATATGCTAGTCTGATTCATATACAGAAGCACTATCCATCTCTCCAGAGAAAGCTTTGCCATTATGAAGAAAATAAATCAAGTTCAATAAAGAAACCTAAGTCAGATTTGGAGAAAGGATGAAGGAAATGTTGCAGAGAGAACAAAATGGAGCATGCTGGCTAGAAAGTAGGACACAGTTGCAGGGAGGTTAAGGAAACCAAAGTTCAGGTTTCTGCTCTCAAACTCTTTCTGCATTTTATCCAGTGACAGTTTAATGACAAAACTGGGACACATGTGACTTGCACAGTGATAAATCTCTAGACCCCTGTAGACATGTAATGAGAAAAAGTTCAAAGAAGTTAGTCAGGACTTTTTAAGAGTTACAGTAATGAAGTTAGGAACATAGATCTAAAACAATTTTTGAACACTAATAATAGAGTTGGTATGTCAAAATATAATTACTTCCAAGTGAAAATTCTAGTTTTGTTTTCATGTTGAGTGCTACTACGTGAGATTGAAAAGCCACTTTTCCACAAAATAAAAATTCTGGTGAAGCAAGAGAGAGGCCATTTATACTGCGTATTTCAATAACATTAATTTTTTCAATTTTTATGTCAAAATATATTAAATATTAAAAATATATCATAATAATAATTAAATATATTGTGTGGCCTGAAAACCAAGATTTAATCAGTTATAAATGTAAGAAGATTGAAATGTTAAAACCTAAGTGTTCAACTTATTAGAATGAAATACATCAATACTATTGAAACAGGGAAGCAAAAAAAATTTTACTTTTTCTTTCTGAAACTTTTGAGGAAATTTCTCAACTTTAATTTTGAAAATAATAATAGCAAAATAAGAAGTATTTTGATTACACCTGGACATCAGGTATTATGAAATTTTGATTTGTTGCATCTCCATTATTATTTATCTTTTATTGTAGCTGCAGCTTTTCCTCATCCACAGGACACAATGTAGCAGTGCTATACAGTACCATACTGTAAACACGATTCATAATTATCAACTGTTTATAACTGTTCAGTGTTGCACTTAGTTATAGGAAATCAAAATAAAAGGTTAAATTATTAATAGATATATAAAATTTCTAGATCCTAATACCTGGTTCTATGTATGGTTCCCAGCTTTGGGATAGATATGATCTTCCTGTACTTAATGCATAATTATAAGGTGTCAGAGAAAACTAGGGTAAAATCACCACTTTTTCATGTAAATTGAAACAAAGGACAGGAAATAGTGTGAAATAACATGATACAGCATACAAGATAAAGAAAGAATACCAAACAATGAGCAACATGATTATGCTAGAAACTACTTAACATTAAAACCATGATGTTGACTGAAAGTCTGCACACACATACGCAGATTTTATCAATTCATCATAAATTTATTCTCACTGAAAAGAAAAGTAGGGTCACAGAAGAAACATACTTTGAAACAAACTATGAGTAATTATCACCATGACAAAGGTAAATTAGAAAACAAGTGAGATTTGATTCTATCTCCTAGTGTAAAAAACAAGACAGAACTTGCAATATACAGATAAAGTGACAGGTTGATAAATCAGGAAAAAAAAAAAAAAAGGAGGTAAAATGAACAGGCAGAAAACGTCCAGTTAGGCAATGTCACTGCTAAGACATATTCAAAGAGAAGATCTCTGTGCCTTCTTCTGTAATACTTAACTCCACTGTCACAAAGAACACACAGAAGTTGGTACAACTATGCTATAAAACAGATCTTCACTGATGTAGGAAAGGTGATCATTCCCGCAAGCTGCTGTTCCTATTCATTTTTAGAATATCACCAATATCTTCTTTTTTTTTTTGTTGTTGTTATTATTCTTCCTACGCTACATGCCCATTTCAGGCAGTACTTAATGAGATGGCCATAGTTTTACACGATATGCTAAGAACTAAACTGAGAAATATAATTGTTTTACATCTCGCTTGTCTCAATTCTGTAAGGGTTTTTTTTTTCTGATTTGCAGCTTACATCATATCTGTTTGATGTACCAAAATTGTATTTTAGCTTTAATCCATCTTTATTTTCCCCAAAATTTCCTTACCCTTCGTCTTCTGTGTGCCTTTTAGCACATAACAACAGTCTCTTCAGAGACTGTTCAGATATTTTCCCCCTTTTTATCTAGAGGAAGCTTAAGGGCACAGTACATTTTGAAATGTCATTAGGAAGGCATATATGTAGAGGAAAGGTTGAGGAAAGGTAGAAGAAAATTATTTTTTTTCTAAGAACATCCACAGCAAAGACCATCCTTGTAAAACACATCCTAGAGCTTAAAAGGAAATGCAGTGTTATCCAGTGCACAGATTACTGCAATTCACTAAATTTGTGAGGTCCTAATCATTTCATTTCACTACTGACTTGCTGTGTGATCTCAAAGAAATCATATCATAGCTCTCTACTTTTGTTTCCCCTCTATTCTCTTTTTGACTCGTGTTTTCAGACTACAAAACTCTAACTAGACACATGCATAATGGGGTGTTAATTTTATTTGGTATTCCAGGCTCAACTCTAATATAGATAATAACTAAACTGGAATATATTTCATAATAGAATAGACTTCTGGAGGTCCAGTCACTGCTGCGTGGACTCATGGTCGTGTGGTGTGCTGAATGTTTCTGCAATATACAGGGTGCCCTCAGTGGCAATGCTGATCAGTGGGACTTAAAGGAGTTAAATGCTGTGTTGGTCTGAATCACAGAATCAGACATCTACAGCTCATAGCTTATGGTAGGAGTGCTTAAATCTTTGCATGAAGTAGTATGATTTCTGGAAGACTTCAGTAGTATGGTATGAAACTTTTTTTGGCTTAGATTCATTTTCCTCCTAGACGCTTTAATGAATATTGGGTCACATGCTAATGACTTAAAAATGTCCTTGAGATTAACACTTCAGTCTCTGATCCTGAGCATTTTTTAAGGAAAATGTTTCATTAGTACTTATCCCTTTCCCTTTGAATGGCATTAATAGCTACTCAGAGCAAGACATTGGTTTATTCAAACTCAGAGCATCTCTTCACTTACCGGTGAGAAGAAAAGTGTACACAGAATTGTCTGTTAAATCATTTAAATCATCTGCAGTATTGTCTATGTATAATTTTCTGTATTATAATTACAGTAATCATTTCATTCTTACTATCGGTATTTCAGTTTAACTTCCTATCTCTGCAGTAGAAGACCACAAGCTTTCAATTCTGTCCTCCCATTATCACCCTTCATTATAAAACAATGTATCTATCGTATATGCAGTTTCTAGCTATCAAAAATACTGTCATAGAGAGTCTTGAGTTCATTTGTTGAAATGTTTTTCTTTGTTTCTGCAAAAGAAAATTAGGAAATTGCTATGTTTTAGTGTGAAATAGAACAAAAATAAATTCTTAAGTTCATATCAGCAAATTGCTGCACAAAAGTAGAAAATGAAAGACAATAAAATACTTCAGCTAGCATAGATGAGCTTTTAGCTGTTACTACCATCTTCCCAGTTAATTATAACATTTCTGAATAGAATGTTTCTCTTATACTTGGTAAGAGTTAACTTTCCTGTATTTGGAAATCCTCTAAAGAGAAAACTAGTAAGCATGTGTAAAACATCTGCTCTGTATCTTATTGATACCTGAGGCTTAAAAATTAAAGATTCTATAGATGCAAAATAGATGTACATGAAAAAAAAATCTGAATTTGGACTATTGCTGCTTAATATACGATACCTGTAACTCTTTCCGAAAAACAGTCAACAGGACTTCATTTCCTATTATATTTCCTCAGACTTTAATTTTATGTTACTATTATGAATAGGAAGGTTAACTCTATCAAATAAAATGCTAGTACGGGAGAATCAGAATATCTACCATAAGTTGCTACAAGGTCAAATTAAACTTCTATGGCTCAAAAGAATAAAAAGGCAAGGGGATCTCAGGAGAACAATTTCTTTCCTGTTTTCCTGTTACTGTTGAAAAAAGCACTATGATTCCTCACAGTATTCTTCATTCACAGGATGTGCTGCTTAGTTTATTCAAGATTCATGGTTATAGGTCTGTTGATTTCATTTACGGGCATAACTAAAACTGAGATGAAGGAGCTCACAATAGAATAGAGGGCCAGTAGAGCAAGACTTTGTGGTTCCTGTGCTGCTCCTGTCTCTGTCTCAAATTCTTTTAAGCTAGTGTGTCCCACTAACATATCCTAGTAACCTAAAACAAAACAATGAGTAAACTGAAGATGTAAAACTGAGGATTAAGTGGCTTATCATGATGACTATAGTGCAAGTATCACGAAAATAAGAATAAAAGATTCAATGTATATAACTGGCTTTTTAAAAGAAATTAGTTTCTAGCCTAAGTTAATTTTCAGACTCAATTAATATTCAGAAAAGAGAAATAAGTCATCTTCAGATCTGAAATTCCCAAAGCTTAAAACAACAAAAAAGTAATTACCGAAAATGTTGCTTTGGGTTAGAAACTCTGACTTCAAAACTGTCAACCATGGGAGAACTGAACGTTAACATAAAATATTTAACAGATTATTGAAATTTATTTGCTGAGGTAACAGAGACAGAATATTACAGAAAATATGCTATAGAGGAACATATTTTCTGTGCACCTGAATTACTTTGACTAGTGAAAGAAATTTTCCTGAAGAGAGAGAAAGTGCAGAGACTTTGAAATAAAGTAAAAATACACAGAGAAAATAATACATTTATGAGGGTTATTTATTACAATCAGTGGAAGGACTTTTCTGAAAGTCCAGATTTATAATCTGTTTCCTGTAATCTGCATTTTTAGTAAAAATGTTGAGGGGTAGATAGAAAAAAAAAATTATACAGCCAGAATCTTCAGGCAAGGAAACAACATTTCTAAGCGCTGAAAAATAAGTAGTTTTTAACAGAAAATGTGGTGGGTTGAGTAAAGAAGTTACTATGTGGAGTCTTTGGTCTTTGCTGAGAGGGAGGTAAATCCAGATGAACAAATAGCATAGGTCTTTCTGGTTTTAAAAACTATGAATTCAAAACAGCTTATGTTATCATTGTTATATAGGCATGCTTCTCTTCATTTCCCACAACATAAACCAAAGTGTTTTGATTCAGCCTGTCTCTAGTCTTGAGTAAACTGCACAGTTGCACTATGATTGCTGGGATAAGAGAGTCCTCCTTTCAGCTCTTGAATGCGGGGATGTCTACAGAAGGGTGGGTGGATGTAAAAGGTCATAGGTTTCTGTTTGAGCATTTCTGAACTCAACTTCAAGTTACATTAAACAGAAAAATGCAGAAGGTAAGTTAAAGATATAACTGTAACAGCAAATAAGTGAACTGAAAGTGATGCCAAGTATCCATTTTAGGAAGGAATAGTCCAGTTTCAATTCCCCATGCAGTTAAGCAGTCTTGAAACTGCTGGTTTCCTGCTGATCTACTTAACTGGACGCTTGTTCTCACCTCTTCGCTTCTTGTTCAAAAATTGCTACTTATACATGATTGTGAACAAAAAAGAATAGAGTATGGAGCAAGCAGGGTAGCACATTCCTAGGAACCAGGCTGCCTGGAAATAATTTACCTGTGTTCCTACAATCCATGCCTTCTTTTGGTTTGTTAGCTTTGCACACTGCCACAAGAACACCCTGAAAGTATTCCAGCTTAAATCCACATGCCATTGCAACTAAGAAAGGTTTTTAGTTATTCTCAGTGTGAACATGCTCATAGATCTGTAGGCATACTCATCTTACCTGGAATTTGTATCTGTATCGCATTTCTTGACTTCTGGAAGTCATTCTGAATTACACAGATCAAAAAGACTGGAAAAGATAAGCCACAAGGGGTTTCAATAAATCAAGGTCAGTATCTGGTCTAACAGTTTAATTGAATTATAATGTTCAGTATTAATTGTTTAAACACAGATATCAGGTTTGGTTGGTTTGGGTTTTGGTTCGTGGGTTTTTTTTTTCAAATAAGCACTTGATTTGTTTGGGTGGGGGTTTTTGGATTTGGATTTTGGCATTTTTTTAAATGTAGTCTGTGTTTTTAAAGGCTTTGTAGAGAAAACTGATGAAAGTGAACCTCCACAGAGCTGAAAACTGCCTAATCTCCACATTTTATAAAAGACTATAAAATACAGAGATACGCATATACCCTTGCACACATGGAGGCAGAGTCACAACTATGTGTCAGAGAATTCAGCTACTTCAGTGAGAGCAGACAATTGTTTGTTAAATTATAAATGGCAATTACCTTGACAGAAGCCAAATCATTTTCAGTAAAACAAGCATTCAAATTAGCAGAGGGCTGAATTCTGCTTTCCTTTCATTTATGAAATGATAATATACTTCTGGAAATAACTCTGCTAAACACTGGAATTAACTGGGGAGTAAAATACAGTTTGAGTAAGCTGCAGGTCTGAATTGCCTCTGGGTAAGTAAGTACTGGATAGATAAGGATGTAGCAAGCTTCTAAGTCAGTAAGAGTTTTGGTATTTTTCTTGCACAGTTAGATAATTTGTTCCAGTAAAGGCTATCACATATATCCTAAAGAGTCATTCAACTAAATATGAAAGAGAAATAGCCAAGAATGAAGATAGCTACCCAGAGAGAAATCAAAGAAATCTTCATATTGAGAGAAAATTGTGGTCTGTGTTTGATTTCCATTTCCAGTTCATTTAGACATTGAAAAGGCCAGATGCCAGCATTCACACCTCATTATTACTATTGTTATTTTCTGTCTCCATATATTGCTTATGATATATGAGCCCAGAAATTAGATTTACCAGAATAAATGGAACAGGGATCATGTTGCTCTTTATTTGCAGTAAGAGGGAAACTTTTCCACATTAAATACCTTACCAGTCAAGTCCCGTGAGCTATTGTGAACAATTAATGGTGTCCAAATCGAGTAGATCACTAGTATCAAGGATTAAAGGTTTCATCTGATGGCTATTTTCCAAAAACAAACATGCAGTTTCTGTATATTTTATTATCTCTCTATTCTTTCCCCACCCAAAACTTCATTAGTTTCACAGAGGCTATCATGGCAGTACGAGGTTGTCTGGAGTTTGCAGAGGAGACTAAACCATGTTATGGTGCAATATGGAACGTGTGAATAGCATGGTCAACTCCTCTATCTTCCGGGATTCAAGCTGTTCAGTAGGAACTCATGTAGACAACTCTCATCCTTACTAAGAGGGGTACTAGGGGGGAACAGAAAATATTAAGAGATTAGTTAGAGATACCTGCAAGTGCATTTTTCTTATTTGGGCCAGAGAAGATAAACACAAATTACTAGTAGCCTGAAGACATTCCTACCAGTTACTCATCTTCTCTGAGGTATACTGCCACAAACCATATACATGCCAGATCCTTAGGTATTACAAAATAATGGCTTCAATTGAGTAAAACAGCTTTATTTAAACTCTGTTTCACTCAAAGTTGTAAAGGATGGTGTGCCAGCAGCATGCTTACCATCCCTCCAAATTTATTTCTAATCTGGAATGCACAATCTAGTAAAATGTTCAGTTACTCTGTATTTAGTTTTCGGATCATAAGGTTCTGTATGGGGAAATGGGATTATTTTCCTGGAGAATATCTACAACAACCTACATTATTAAGTCCTTGGCAGAAATGGAGTGCAAAAGGACCAAAATTCACAGAATCATAGAATAGTTCGGTTGGAAGGGACCTTTAAAGGTCACCTAGTCCAATCTCCCCTGCAGTGAGCAGGGACACCTTCAACTAGATCAGGTTGCTCAGATCCCTGTCCAGCCTGACCTTGAATGTTTCAAGGGATGGCATTTGTACTCTATATTGAAAAAAATTAATTTCAGCACCTGAAGGTTTCACTTGTTTGAATGTTTCTTAAAGGTGTTCACAAATTTTATAATTATTGCATCAATAAGATTTCTAAAATAAAAGAAATAGGTAGGAAGAAAAGGGAATGTGATTAAGTTTGTTCAATTCTGTTTGTCGATAAACTGAATCATATTTAAATGATCTTCAAATACAATAGAAAGAAATCTAGACATATTCCTTAATATGTCCCTGGTTTTTAGACATTTTTTTTGATCTTAGCTTTTCAACATAGATGTTTAAAGACTAAATAGGGTTGTTCTTGAATATACAAAAACTTTTCAATGGAGCATTCTTTGTGAACCTACTTAGAAACTTCTGATATTTAATTTTTTTCTATGCTTCTGTGGAATAATTGCTGCAGGTGACTTAGAAATTAAAATTACTTTCATATTTTAAGGAAAGGTACAGCATCAATCAGGGCAGACTGCAGCTGATGCGCAAGGGATACATTCCACAGAAGTTCCCTAGGCAGCCTTAGATATTGGTAACACCAGGGGACCCTGATGTCTTGACTCTAAAAGAAACTGTGTGGGGTATGGAGTAGAGTGGAGACACCGTGGCCAAGCTCTGTTATAAAATGGGAACTTGAAGGTCTTACGGAAGTCTTGAAGGTTTTATGGAGCTGATAAGCTGCTAATTGCTATCCTAAGCCAGTGATTTGTCTTTTTTCGACAAAATGCTAACCTTTGGGTGAACTTTGCTCATTATAATGTTATTATAATACCAAAACAGACCTACATCCCAAAAGCTACCTGCCTTCAAGATGCAACCACACCTCACTGAGCCTGTGGTCTAAATTTTTCCCAGTCTATACCTTCAAAAGCGAAGTGAGAGAATTTTACACCAATCCTAACAAAAGTATGTATGACTAGAGTCCCTCAAGCTCCACCTGAAAGGTAAAAAGGTTATACCGAGTGCTTTCCCAGGAAACTTAGAAATCTCTATGGAGCTGCTTTATGACTTAATGCATTTGTAGCCAGGCTGTATTACTAACATTCTTAGTATTTGCACATGCTTTGCAGACAGTAACATTATCACCGGCAATCCAAAAGGACTTGTGCATCTGTTGCTTCAATAAACTACACTTTCCATTAATCTATCTATGACAGTTCTCATTAAATGCGACCAAACTCCTTATGTGTGTCCATGTTAGTTCATGGAACGTGACTAGACTGAAGGTGTATGGTGTTATTAGTGCATCCATAATTGTGATAGTTCAATATATTAAACACGACTGGACTTCTAACACCGAATTGGGCATCACTCAGAATCTAAGCCTAGCTGCCCCCAGCCCCTCTGGTATCTGAGGACAAGCTGGAATGCAAGAGGGGAATGCAAGGGGGTTTATTTTCTGCCAAATTACTTTGCCCTTTAAGGCAACAGCTTCTACAGTTCTTCAATATTTTCCCGTAAGTCTTATTATGGAATTTCTGAGATCATCCCATTCCTGTACCCATTTTAATTGTACATGTTTCGCTCTTGTGTTTTCACATTTTCCAGGGTACAGTGTAAAAAATTATTTATTTCAAACTTCAAATGACTTAATTTAATATAGGTAATATCCTCATTTAGAAAGGGAAAATACCTAACTCAAAAGTACTTGAATAAAATACATTGGAGCTCAATTTTAAACTGCAAATTTAAGCCGTCTTAATCAGTTGTGTACTTCCTAATACCTAATAATTAATGTCTACATAAAATAATTTCAGAAATTGCTTTATTTTGAACTCAGAACCATAACAGTAGTCCTTGTAAGTGTTGGGTTTCCTTTTATATTGTCACAACAGTACGTAAAACAATACCATCAGCTTTCTATTTTGGGATCCCAGTACAAGATGCATGCTTCCAGCATTTCTATTTATTGCAGTATCAGATTCCTTAATTTCTATTAATCTTCAGTCCTTTACTGAAAAACATATTGCTGCATATACCATAACCAGAATCTGCCTTGACCATTAAAAAGAAATACAGGCAAAAGTGCAGTAGGAAAAAAAGATCACATTAGCACAGAGTGCTGCTGCCTGTTTGCTTTCTTTCTCCTAATTTTGAATGCCTGGTATTTTCAGATGGAAATAGAAGCCTGGATATACTTATTCGTGGTAAGTAGTATGACTGATTTTAGTTTCAGTATGACAGCTATTCAGAGCAAAATCTGTTATTATTTTACCTTTAAATTAGCTTTAAACTGTTAATAAGAGAAAGAAAATAACATGCAACCCTTTCTCCACCCACCCCACCCCCCCCGAAATATATAGTCACGGAATCAAAAATTGGATGAGGCTGGAAGGCAGCTCTGTAGGTCATCTACACAAATCCTTGTAAGCTCAACTGAGAGTCAGCTAATACAGGTTGCTCAGGAGCATGTGCAGTTGGGCTTTGAATATCGCCAAAGACGGACAGTCCATAGCTTCTCTGTGCAACATGCTCCAGTTCTCAACCACCCTTGCAGCAGAATTTTTTTTCCGTATGTTTAAGTAGCATTTCCTGTATTTCCATTTTAGCCCATTGTCGCTTGTCTTATCACTGCGCACCCTGAAAAAAGCCTCATTCCACCTTCTTTACCCCCACCCTATCAGGTTTTTATACACATGCTTAAGATCCCCCTGAGCCTTCTTTTCTCTAGGTTAAGCAGTCCCATCTCTCTTAGCCTCTCATATGAAAGATACTTCGGCCCCTTTATAATCATTGTGGCCATTCTGTATACACAATGCAGTATGGTCATGTCTCTCCAGTAGTGGGGAGCTCAGAACTGGACAGAGTACCAAAAGATACCTCACCAGTGCTGAAGGAATGATCACCTCACTCAAGCTGCTGGCAGCACTCTGCCCAGTGCAGCCCCAGAGGCTGTTTGACTTCTTTGCCAAAAGGGCACATTGCTGGCTCATGCTCAACTTACTTTCCACCAGGACCCCCAGGACCTTTTCTGCAAAGCTGCTTCCCAGATGGCTGGTCCCAGCCTGTACTGCTGCAGGAAATTGTCCACCTCCAGCTACAGGACTTTACAGTAGCCCTTGTTGAACTTCATGGAGTTCCAATCTGCCCATTTCCACAGCATGTCAAGGTCCTCTGAATGGCAGCACCACCACTGGTGAATCATTCTTCCCAGTTTTGTATCATTGCAGCCTTTCTGAGAGTTCATTCTGTCCCATCACACCATCATACATGACTGGTGTGCACTAGTTTCTTAGCTCTGTGGATAAATCTTGATGTTGTTCATAATAAAATGCAGTGGTTGGCAGTGTGTTCTCTTCCTCAACACATCAGTAGGAAGTAAATTTCAAAAAATTAAAAGATATATAGTGTAATCTGCCACATGTCTACATGGTCTGACAAGCCTGTCATTTTGACGACTAAATGTATCTTATGAAGGAAATAATAATTTCTAAAGCTATTGGCTTTCCTAGAGGGAAAATAAAGCTGTCCACCTTATGTCTTTTAATCGGTTGTTACTTAGTGAACTTTGCTAGGCAAGCTACTCAGAGTCTGGCATTCTCTTTCTAATTAAAAATGGTATCCCCATGAGTTCAGTGAAAGTCTTATTAAGATTAAATTTTTAACGGTTGTCTGTTTCTGTTGCTGACTGTTTTACAGTGTCAGAATGCTTACTATCCTGGAGCAGCTATTTGTAGACAGATTTACAGGGAACAGCTGTAGGTAACAATCAATCATATTTGGTTCAGTGACAGAATTTAATTAGCTGACAACAAAGTGAAATACTCTATAAAATAAATGAATTGTTATTCATGTACAAATGCATTTCCTTTTCAGGTCTTTATTTAACATGTAAGAGACAAGTGAAAGATCAGCATGTAATGATGATCCATGACTGACTACAAAATCAGAAGTAAAAGTATCACCCCTCCCCCTTGCCTATTGCCAGGATGCTTGCCTTGTAATTAGTAATATTCAGCTTCTTTCACCAACAACACTATTTTTGTTTTTTTTTTTTTTTTCTGCTCAATGTTTTTCTGATATATCTGCTTTTTTTAATTGATTATTAATGTAAGATGGATCGTCTGGTTACAGATACCTAAATTCCAGACAAACGCAAGAATTGTCTCTGCATGAGTGAAGAGTGGGGTCAGATATTGGAACAGTGATTCATGAAAGACAATTAAAATAGTAAAGTATCTGTTTTCTTACCAGTTTAATATCTAGCTGAATTTAAACCCCATTTGGTTACTTTAGAGATTGGAAAACTTGATATAGCATAAGAGAAGATCCCTAGAAAACAACACTTTTAGGAAGAAGATGGCTATGATGGGAAAAATTTATATTCACCTGTTGGAAAAGACAAAAAAGGGGCAGCAAAAACTTTTCTCTGCCTGACTTTTACATTTTGCCTGAATACGTCAAATTAAATTAGACTTTTCTTGGGGTGGTGACAGGGGACAATAGCAAGAATTTCTTGTTATATACAACTGTGCAGTACTGAGTTGAACTTAAATTTGGAGAATTGTCTTTATGTTCTTCCTTTTCACATCTTAGAACAGTATTTTAATCATCTACAGAAGGTTTTGAAAGTAGGCTTTTTGAATGACTCCGCAAAACTATCATGCTCTTTAGAACAAAAAGAAATTAAATGTTATAGAAGGCATCATATGATTCAGCCAATAATCAGAATCTCTGGCCCAGTGAACCATTATGCTGTGATTCCTTCCAAAGCTTGAAATGTATAAGAAAACACTAAGTGGTTCAGTGGCATCACAACTTTGGTAATTTTCTGTGTTATCTCATGGATTAGAGGTAGCATGTTTCTGTCTAGAATTCCCTTAACAGAAATATGTGCACTGTGCCGTTCTTCCCATATGTACAAACTGATTTCCCAGATGCATTAGCCTTCCTTTCTCACTTCTTGTAATACAGAAAAATACACAATAGCTCTGATCATGTAGGGAAGGTCTAGAGGTGACCACTGTGCACATGCTTTAGGGACAGCCGTGTTTCCCAGATACATGAAAGATCAATCAAAGGTCCAACATAGATCTTAGAAAATATACAAATTTTCACCATGTCAACATGTACAGATACAATTTTTATGGAAGGAGAGGATGTGTGGGAAGACTTAGTTGTATACGCAAAATATTAAAAATATACTGGGTATTCCATACTTCAAATTTATGTATACTTAACTGCCCAAAATTTATCATTTTTCATTTCATGTAATAACATACAGATGACATATGACTTTCGTTTAAGTCACTCTCTGTATTCCAGATGAAGAAAAAGGAGTGTATTATGATTGTCTTTATCCTATGTTGTTCCTGAACAATGTTTATGCTTTTTAGTGGCCTCTGCAACATAGCATTAGAAGGAAGAACATTTAGATTGTTTAAAGAGAGCAGAGAAATGGCCTGTTCAGAAGAGAAGGCAATGCAAACGTGACCTAAAGGTCATATTTTCACATTCCTTCTGACTTGACCCCAGTGATCTGACAAACCACTAGCACATACTATTCAAAGAGCACAGCATCTGTAGAAAATGTGCTTTTGTGGAGAAGAACCCTCAGGCTCAGACTACCGTTACTCTTCTTTTCTCAGGAACATTTTTTTTTTTTAATGAAATGCTTATTAACCTGAGATGTCTTGGAAAAACTCTTCTGTAACTCTTCTCTTACTAATTGTCTCTTTTCTACTATTCTGTAACTCATTACTGAAAACAGCAAATGTTATTTTGTGTGAACTATACCATGAAAAGTATGAGAATGTGAAATGATGGTGTGCCTTCATCACTGAAGAATCAAGAAAATTGTAGTTATTAGTAATATATTGAAAGTGAAGTTCTCACACTTTTTTTTTTTTTAATCAATGCTAGCAGTACTAAGAATAGTTTACAGGTTTATAACATGTTTATTTAAAACTTCCTTTACTCTGATTGGGAAAATATACATGTGCTACCTTTTTGTGTGGACTCTGCTACCATAAAGTTAACCAAAAAGGGTTGAAAGAGAAGCTAAACAAATTATTTTTCAGGTAAAGTAGTTTGGTCAGAAGTAAATTCCCAATTTTACTAGAGTTTTGCTATTGATCTTAGGATAGCCCTGATTTCACCCTTTCATTTGTGGAGACGAAGGGCAGAATTTTTAGCCTATCCTTACAAGACTGTGCAGAAAATGTAGTTCAGCTATTCTGTCTATTTTGGCAGCTTGCTAATTGAGCAAAGCGGCAGATTTCTTCTAATATCAAAAGATTATTGAGAATTAACTGGATTTTATAGACCTGAATTTTAGATATATTAGATATGCAGTTGCATACCTACTCTGCAAGCTCTGTTACCCTGATTGCATATGCCAATCAGGTAACTGTAGACTTAAATGCCTATTTATATGCAAGAGCAGTTTATCCAATCTACATAGATAATTACAAATAAAGCATATGTAAACGGACTTCACAATTGTGCCTGCATAAAGCACATGGGTTTGTGTACTTACTCTGTTTAAACATAATGATTTTGGCCAAAAAAAACTCCTGCTTGGCATGTGTTTTATTTTATAGTTCGTTTCAGCTGTGGAATTATGGAACTAGATAAAATAATCCAAAATATAAAATAACACAGAACTTCACTAATGTTAAAATTGAAGAACAGTATTGAAAATACAAAAAGTACTGAGGATTACTCAGAATAAGATGTAATAATAACTTTATGAACATTGTTTGGAAGTAAGAATCACTATAGTTTCTTAACCATATAACAGTTTATTTCTGTACCCTTTAAACCATGCAAAGATAGATGTGAAGCACTGCACTGGATAATCATGCAAGAATAAGAACAGAAAGATTAATATGTTTCTAACAGCCATGAATTTAAGAACATCTTTCACCTGTCATTGTAGCATGAGTATTTATGTGGGTTAAGAATGTACTGTTGCTTAAAAGTTTTCATTAACTATGTTAAATCTGATCCATTTCTGGATTTAAAACTTCTTTGAAGAATGTATGAACATTAAACTTTGCACACAAAGTTTAACTGGCAGATAAGGAAAATTTGAGTTAGTATATTGATATATACTGAAAAGGGAGTACACCAATTTGGAATACAGTATAACATCGACGAGGCTCAGACTTTCCTAATGGAAGCTATGATATTATGTCCTTTCGGCACTCAATCGTATGATATAGGGTCAAGACTAAAGGTTGTTATTGTCTCCATGTGTTTCCAGCTGAAGTACAATTTCTGATACAAAAATTGTGAAATAATATTCACCTCCTGGGGGTGTTACCTAGCTAGTGAACACAGAAATATTACTGGGCTAATTCTAAATCGATACAAAGGGAACCTTAATAAATGGAGTATATCATTGCTACGTTATCTATCAGGGTTTTTTTTATTATGGAGATGACAAATGTTTTAGGAGGCAAAAAATAATTCTAGCGAATGTATCAACTCAGAGGTGGACCAAAAATCTCTCTTGGGAGCTGGCATACATTATCACTAAGTCCGGAAGGAACTGAAAACAACATATTTGTTTCCTTTTGGTAGGAGAATGACTTAGAGGCACAGGATTTGTTAGAAATGTGGTTTCCCCCACTTGCGTGCAGGAATGAGTAAAATGCTTCTTTTAATATTCTCCATCTAATTAGACAGGCTGATTTAAAGTAGCCCTTCCTTTTTAATTATGTGCTTCTCTTGGGGGTAGTCATCATATATACAGTAGATTTCTTTTCTGTTACTGGGATTAAATGCAATGTTCAAACTTTACCAGCCAGGGAGAAAAGTACCTTGCTCCCTTCCTAATCAACAGGGAAATTCCCTTTCATTTCAGCAGCAGCTGGATCAAGCTCATGGACAAGTCTTTCTCTCTGTGCACACTTTTCATTTAGGATCCTTGGTGTTTCTGACCTTGAATATAAAGTCATTTCACATGACTGAAGAGTGCTAGAGCTGCTGGGTATGTTGACAAAGTGTGACTACGAAGGACCAAGAGACCTGGCCACCACTGGGGTAGTCAGCAGGAAGCAGAGGAAGATGATTTTGACTACACTGTTTTGATGCTGCTGCCCGGTGCAGGTGGGACTGGTGGTGATTAGTGTAGATGTGTGAGTGCAGCCATCCCCAACAGGTCTCCACCTGGCAGCCTTCAGCTTCCAGCAGGTCCCTGGCCTGGCAGTCTTGAAGATATACAAGTCCAAGGCACAGACACAACTGTGAGATCTGCCTGCCAGGTTAAGGCACCTCAGCTCTCTGAGGACCGTTTTTCCCAGGCTGCTCACTGCTCAGGGTCAGTGCAAGCATGACTGTGTCTGTCTCTGCGTGTGTTCTCCAAAAGGATTCTGCGCTTTCTTCACCTTTGCTTTAGTAGGCTACTCTCACTGAAAATGAAATGGAGAGTAAAACTTGTATCTGTTTATTCCTTGGCCAACGGTGGTAAAGGGATTAAATAAAGATAGGCATCTAATGTCTCTAAAAAAGGAAGGCAGTCTTTTTGGACTGTGAGAGACTGTGGAGACGGGAAAGGTGCTTACATGGAGACTTAGAAGCTTAACCAACGTTCCCTGAATTTCTGCCTGCACAGATCTTTTTTTCTTTCTCTTTATTGCCGTCTCACCTCAGCACTTCGTGATATGATGATTCCAAAATACTAGTAGTCAATGTGAGGAAGGTAACAGAATTTCTCTCCTCTAATTAAGGGATGACTCAGAAATAAAGTCACTTATTCTTCTTATCACTTGAAGGTCACGAAGGTAAGGAAGAAAACAGATAATTTTCCAATACTTCAGTGTTTTTCACTTTGTAACCAGCAGAGTCTCTGTTGGCCTGATTAAAAGAAACCGAAGAAACAAGTGGTTGAATTTGGGATTTAAACTGTAAGTCTGACGTGATGTCTCTCTTGCAGTTTTCTGCTCAAATGGAACAATTAGTTCATTATTGCTTAACATCTTGTTTTCTACCAAACTGCAATTTGATGAAATTTTAAAACTTTCCCTCGAACTGCTTCAAGAAGTAATTCTGTTTTACAAAAGCTCCCAGTATTTAATGGTTTGCAGTCTCAATACTACAGGAAACACAGATACTGAAAGGCGGTTAGATAATGAGGCATTATGTGAAAGAATTAAATGCCTTAATTATTAAATGAAATCTCAAGAGCTGAGATTTTTCAAAGGCCTGGTCCTGTGTCTTACACTTTGCTTTCTGAGTTAATTATATTCCAAATCTTCACATTCCTTTATAAGTGTGCATTTAATCCATTGCAAGCAAAACCATTTTTAAAAGGTTTTCAGGAGGAACAAATCCGTGTTTAATTGATTTAAGAGTAATCATGTAACTCCCAAAGGAGCAAATGCAGAAATATGTACTGATATCTGTTTACATTTAAACAAAAAGTCCTTTGATGCCAGAGACTATATACCTTTTATAAGATTTCTAGTGCAGCCACAGATTTCAATGGAAATTTGTTCTGTAAGTAGTCTTCAAGAGCTGACATTATATATATATATATTCTCAATAAATATTTTCCTTTGCAATCTTATGGATGAATGTTTCTGTTAATCAAAGACACCAAAAGCAAACTTATTGCAAGGTTGTCTGTAATATTTAGAGCTAACATTAAGTACAGCTGGTAAATTTAGTCTTTGTAGGAATATGCTTGCTGTTTGTCATCTTGTATCTCTGTGGCTGAACAATGGGAAGTGTATCACTTCCATTCACCTTTTAGATGTTTTCTGATATTACTTGAACTTACATTCACCTGGGAAAGATATAGGAGACTTTGAGATAAATTTTGATAACATGGCACATTATATTTAGTTTCATGTTGCATTTGAAGGAAAATCAGACATAAAGATTTATTTTTCTATTAATCATCTTTTTTTATTGATTAAAAGAAGAAAGGAAGGGATAGAAAATGCTTGACTTTAACAAATGAATCTTGAAAAGGAGGATCATGTTAAAAAAAAAAAAAAAGACCAAAAGGGATGGTCTAGATCAAACAGATCAGGAGTAATTACCAATAATCTTTCTGTTCACCTCATTATTTAAAGTATAAACTGTAATACAAATAGAATGCTGTGGTCTGTAATAAGGAATAACCACTACCAGAAGTAGCAGGTAGGAAAAAAGTCATTATTTTAAGTGATAACTTGTAGGATGCAGCAGCTATGGATTAGGGATTAAGTTATTCAGTATTCTAGGGATGAAGAGGGCTGTATGCATGTATTTGTTCTGCATATGAAATTATTTGGTAGCTGCTAATGTCACATGAAGCAGGAATGACTGTTGTCCCAGGTTGCATGAGAAGGGCAAGTTACGAGACTCTGGAGTGCAGAGAAAATTAAAACAAGTTCTACCAATTATTAACAATCAAACACTTGCAAAATACACTCTCTAAATAACAAGGTCATGGACAAAATTGCATAATTGAGACTGCTTACATTTCAGGAGCCACCTGACTGATACAAGGAAAGCAGTCTACACACCAATTGGACATTTCTGTAAAGCTGTCTGAGCAATGCTCAGAGGTACTTAAAAAAGAGGTCATAGGTCCAAATTTAAAAGATTACTTTGACCATCCTCCTCATATGACTCCTTCCTGTAGCATTAAAAGTCTGAATACAGAATTATGGCACCTAAATAATATAGCCCCAAAGTAACATTGAAGTGCCTATATGCTTTGGAGGATCTTTGATTTAGGATCCCTTTATTTTATTATTAGAATCCTAAATGAAGTCCTTGAGAAACAAAGCTTTTAGAGGACTGCTAAATGGTACTCACTGCCACGCATAGTTTTTAAATGGTGACACTCAGCACAAAATCTCAATTTTGTATTACCTATATATCACGTTTAAGAACAGGGTAGAAGATGACCAATATGGCTGGAACAGATTGCCCAGAGAGTCTGTGGGATTTTCATCTTTGGAGATATTCAAAAGCCATCTGTACACGGTCCTCAACAACCTGCTTTAGGCACTCTGCTTGATTAGGGGGTTGGACCAGATGACCTTCAGCTGTTCTGAGATTCCCTAAGCAAAACGTTACAAAGAGCCAGGAACAGGAAACACTGAAGGCAGGATTTTTGGACACTAATGGCATACGGGAGATATAGGTTTGTGTGCCTTTTGGTTGGATATCCTCTCGCTAGCTTCATTGAATAACTAGGTTTGGGAAAGAAAGTAGATACTGGCAGTGTGATGTGTGAGTAACTGTCTTCTGTCAGGTGCAGTATTGAGTGCAATAGGAGAACTAGGGGAAAATGTCTTTATTTTTGTATCAGTCAGGATTAGCACAAGTTACTCTCAGCTTCTCCTGTCTGTCAGGTCAGGGACAGTTCTAGGCACCTGTGACTGATGACCTATTTGCTCTCTATCTGCTGTTTACCATTTTATATTAAACTGTGTTCAATAAAATAGTAAGTTGAGCAGTAGAAAAGAAGTCTATAGAATTATTGTGGGTGAAAATGACATTATTTCTATCCTGAGAGATTTATGTGTGCTTGGCTGGGAAAATCCTCTGAACTTGGTGTGAAGCCAGCACCTCCTGGTAAGATGTAAGACCAGGGGCATGGGGCACGTCAGGGTTGGGGAGCCTCACTATGCCATCAGGAGTCTAAACCAAATAATTGTCCTAGGGATTTTAAAGGTATTCTATGATTGTGTTTTAACCCCAGTGGGCAGCTCAGCCCCACACGGCTGCTTGTTCATTCCCCCCCCCAGTGAGATGGGGGAGGCAATCAGAAAGGTAAAAGTGCAAAACCTCATGGGTTGGGATAAAGACAGTTTAATAGATAAAGCAAAAGCTGCATGTGCAAGCAGAGCAAAACAAGGAATTCATTCACTGCTTCCCATTGGTAGGCAGATGTTCAGCCATCTCCAGGAAAGCAGGGCTCTATGATGCCTAACAGTTACTTGGGAAGGCAAACACCATGCTCCAGAAACAAATTTACAAACAAATGATGAAAATAAACACTTTAGGGGCATTTTTAATGTTCAGATCACTTGAAAGAATAAAAAAATACTATATTTAAAACTTTGACAGTTTGAGAAGATATTCATAACTTCTCCATATACAGCTACATATATTTCATCATATACAGTTTCCATTATTCATATATATATTTCTGCTTTAGTATAAGAGATAATTTGTCTCTTTAATGTACTTTTTCTTACACGCTGAGTTCACTAATCAAATCTAATCTGTGTACCTTGGCTTATAATTCTTGCTTGCATTTCTTGTTGTTTTTCTAACCAGTGGATCCAATCAACTTTGCCTTATGAACAAAGAGGTGTTCTCTGTCTTCTTCTATACGCATTTGGCTGTGTGTGGTAATTTCAGGCAGGTATCAGTCTGTTGATTGGTCTTAAAAACTAAGCAAGCTATGCATTTCCTTCACCCAAAAGGTAAACAAAAGCAGGTAAGCTCTACTTTGAAGAATATCTAAGTGCCACTTGCTTCCCTGCTCCATTTCACTATTGCAGCATATATGGTTTCAAGTCACTGGGCAATGGGAGAGTTTCTGAGTATTGCACAACTAAAATACTGAAAATGCTGTTTGGTACTAGCGTGCATTGTTTTGTCTGTATCACTCTTCTTCCTTTCTGATAAGCCTTAGGGCAAGATCATGTCTGTCTCCTGCTCCCTGGCTATCTCTACAAATTACTTGGCAGCTTGTGGTCACCTGACTGTGAAGTAATATTGTACCAATGTTGGTGTCTGTCAGATACATGTTCAACATATTGTTCTCAACTGGAAAAGCTTTAGGCAATCAGTATGTGATAGTACATCAC
Source organism: Ibidorhyncha struthersii (assembly GCA_013398815.1). Classification (NCBI taxonomy): domain Eukaryota; kingdom Metazoa; phylum Chordata; class Aves; order Charadriiformes; family Charadriidae; genus Ibidorhyncha; species Ibidorhyncha struthersii. The sequence goes on from VZSZ01003864.1 coordinate 36,450, forward strand.
ACTTTAGAATGTTTCTTTTTAATACCACTTCCAGCTATTGCTTCAGCTGTTGCTTTAAGTTTATTTTGCGGCCTGTTCTCGCTTATCTCTTATCACAGCTTTTAGGTTTCTTATGGTAACCTAACAAAGCATAAATATATCTTTAAGCATACTAAATACATTGGATAAAGCTGTTTGATAGATCTTAAGAGTTCTTAGTTTATTTTTTAAATGTGTGAAAGGAAAAAAAAAGCTTGAAATAATACTAGTGGTAAGCTGTTCATTTTGTAAGTTCATGGCTATGTTTTTTAAAGCAGGTCAATAAAAAAATAAGCTAATGTTGAAGCATGCTGCAGGGGATTGTTTGCCTCATGTTGTCATGTACAGCATTTGTTAACACAGACTAGGCCTTCCTCCTTTAAAGAGATGCTATATGCAAGATAAACATTTGATTAAGTTTTCCCATAACAGTTCTGTCCTGGAAATACTGTTATCTGGAAACGTAAACAGGTATTTTTTTTTAGTTTCTTTTAATTCGTGTTGTTTTGTTTTTAATACTTTTGTATATTCTTTTTAAGAACAAATATTTGGAAAGGGTAAGGAAGGAAATGTACAAGGATAGAATAAACACAAAAGCAGAAATCAAAATTGCCAGTAAATATCAGCGTGCTCTGGAAACAGAGTTACACCACTGTCTTGTTTTTAGTATGATATGAATTAATGTATCAGCCTCTATTCTGATGTTTATATATGCCAAAAGAAGTAGCTATTTTTCTGCATGCTGCTTGAAAAAAGTATCAATTTTAAACATCCAACAAAAAGTAAGAATAGGTATTATTTTCTGTATTATATTTATATTGCAGATTTCATGTTCAGAAAGAAAATAACATAAGAGAAAATTTTAAAAGTCTTTCATATAAAATATTGTGGGTTTTTTATGTTTAGAATTAATTTTTATATTGTTTACTTTTTTTAAGTTATTTTTGCTATTTTCAAGTTATACATCCTACGGTTGATATTTCTTCACTGAAATTTAGAAATATTTGCTTAAAATTAATCCAGTTCATGGCATGCAAGAAAGAAGGTATATATTTCCATTATTATTTACACAGTTATTCTTTTGTTAGCTAATTGTCTAAATTTCAGCATGAATTTTGATGGAGATCAAAGGTTTTATGTTGAGCTGAAACAGAGAGCTTCATGTGACTGGGTTCTTATTTTAATGAGTATCTTCAAAGACTGTCTATGGCAGCACCAAACCCAAAATAACTCATAGAAAAAACTAATTAGCTAAAATAATCTAATTAGCTAAAATAACGTCAGGTCTTGTCTCAGTTATATTGCCAAAAGAGAAATTCTAACACATACCCTACTGAGCCTCATTGAAGCAAGCAGAGATTTTATTCCAAGTTAATTGCAGGTTTTAAAGTTGGAACGCATTATAATGAGTTTCTGAGAAGACAGTGCAACATCCATTTTTAAAGCATTTAATGTATTTCCTAAAAATTATGCAAAAAGTTTTGTAAGCTGATATATTAAAGTTGCTGTGGCATAGTTCTTCCAGTGATCCACCCTTAAAACAACCGTTGTCCGACAACATCTATAAATGATCTGTGTAATTTGAGCTGTGTTGATTTATTGAGTCTTGAGCAACCTATGAACCACATTATTGCAACACTGTACAGAGCCATTCCCCTTACCAGACTTGTGCTCCTGGATATACGAATTCTGCATTCTTGGGTTCTCCCTTTCCTTTGCCTCATATGCCAATTTACAGATTGACAGGTAAAAGTTATTCTTGGAATATGAAAGAGAGAGATGTAGTTATCATCAGGTTGATTGGAGCTTCAACTCAGGTATTTTAAGTTCTGTGAAAATGTTCAAATCAGTAGGCTTTACAGAAAAGAGGTCTGTTTTCTAATTAATGTTTATGTTTATTTTAAGCATTTGTGGCTTCAATTCTTGCCTTTTTTGATTCAGTAAGTGTGTGCAGGAGCATTCTGTAAATGCTAAGACCAGTCCCTTTCAGAGTCATTGGTAGTATTAGACCTAGTGCCTATACTTAGATTTAAACCCTAGTCAGTTCTGTTTAGTGGATACATACTAGTTTTCAACTGCAATCAGTATGTGAGGATTCAGATCCAGGTTGAGTGAAATCCAAAGGATGGAACTGAATCCAAAGTGGTGATACTCAGAATAAACACTCTAATCAGCCAGTACTGGAGGTCACCACTATCTTCTTCTTTGAAAGATACTTTTCCTGTTCATCACGGACATGAGGTTACATGAGAGATTGATTGCCAGAGGTGAGAAAGGCAGAGGAACACCTGATGGTTTTATTCTAGTAAGGTTTTAAAGGCTCTGTTTCCACACTCAGAGACTGTGGGCAGTCTGGAAGTAGAAGGAATCTTATCAGTAGCAAATGTGATGCTGGGACCAAATAAGCAGCAGTGAGAGCAGTTGCACTGTATGCCTAATTTATTGAACTTTGCAGCTATCATTCTTTTTTGAGACATGTAAAAGAGTTATTCACCTTCTGGTAAAATAATTCAGACCTCAGACCACAGACTGTGCCTGAAATAAAGAAAAATGAGATGCAGCTCTGGAGTGAAGCTTTTGGGGTGGTTTCATATCCACATTTCATGAAGCAGGATGTTAACCACCAAGCCATAGGGTGTTCTGGACAGAGCTGCTCTATATACTCTGTGATAAAGTTGCTCTTTTTTGCAATAATTTAACAATGGACAGAAAGGGAAAAATTATTGGGCAGCGTCATTTCAGAACTTTCTTCAGCTTTAGACATGAATAATTATCTAATATCAAACATATACAGCACAGAATAAAAGAAAGACCAATTTCATTTAGACGGGTCTAAGTTTAAAGACTAGTGTTCCTGAAAATTTTAAATTAACAGATTTTATTAGGTAATTCTTATTACAGTATCATAGTTTTGGTGGAAAATAAGATTAGACTCTGGTTTAAAAATTCTGTGTAGATGTGAAAGCTGCGTTACCATGTAGAAAATTAGCAACCAGGTCTTTGAAAAAAGTCTTGTCCGTTTAACGTTTATCACTTCTGTGATAAAGTAAACATTTTTCATATTTTGAAATAAAAATCTTTTTTAATCTGATATTTTTTAAGTATCAAAACAGAACTCTGAAATCATCAGACTGCTGCAGAATTTGCTTATATTCAATTCTAATCTAAGCTACACTTATTTGTACTGTTAAATGGATTCAATAAATTTATTTCTACTAACTGTAAGGATTATTTCACAAGGTAACATTCTTCAGCTGCTGTTTTTTTACATATTTTTATATTGCTGTAGCTCATCAGCACCTCATATTACTACGCTACTGTTATTTTTTCTGTATTAATTCAAAATGACATAATGGAAAAAAGTAATTATAGGAATGAGAGTTATTTTATGCTACTTTTTCTAGTACAGACACCTTCCCCTGTGTGCACAACTGTAGTAATTAGTTTTGGTTTGTTTTCTCCCTCATCTGGGAGTTAGCAGGAATTTGGCCATAACTAAGTGCCTGATTAGTTTAGAACCTTTTAATCCATACACTCCTTTCCTCTGACATCCCTAATAATATTTCTAGAGGTTCCACTGGGATTTTGAGTGGTGTAATCATGTTAACACAATCACAAATTACATTCTAGTAATCCTGCACTTATTAAACAGGATTCCCATTAGAAGAATAAATGCAGCTAGTTTCATACTTCACATATTTCAAGAAAAAAATAAGTTACTTGCCTGAGGTCCCCAACTCTTTCAAGTGGTTCACTAGCATTTTTATACAAATGTACGATTTAATCAATGCAGCCAACACACACTGAACTCAAATATAATTTCAGTTCCCATAATAGTATATATAATAACACTTACTGGTAATAATTTAGTGATTTTGTGGGATAATTAAATAAAGGTTTGCTTTGACGAGGTCATTCTCAGGCCTGTTTCAAGTCAGAATGAAAGGTTTCATGTATAATTGCTGTCATATGTCAAAATTCAGAATATGCAGCTAAGACCACAAACCTCCACGCTCTTAAATGTAGAAAAATACAATGAAATAATGTCCTTGCACTAAAAAGTTTGGAATGGAAAAAGAAATACTGATCGCTTTACAGACTGGAGATGAAGAAAACAGAGGCTAAGTGACTCATCCAAGGTAAGCAATAAGCCTAGGGCAGGAACAGAAACACCCTTTACCAAAAAATTATTTAACCAGTGTTTTCTGACAGTAAAACAAATTTGAACATAAAGTATGTCCTCAGATATTCCTTCTGTGCAAATATAGTAGTACCACTTTGGTATTAATACTATTAGCTTGAGTACTTGTACTTTCTGTTATACAGCACATAACATCTAGGGAATAGATCATTTTCATTCACCAATAAATCAAGAAATATATTTTGAATAAATAATAAAAGATTTCTGGATTGGAAAATAAAAATATATGAGAAAGGATAAAAAGTTTTTTTATTCAGGTGCAGTGAGGACAAACAGGTGATCAGGCACAGTCAGCATGGGTTTATGTAAGGCACGTCCTGGTTGACAAACCTGATCTCCTTCTACGACAAGGCAACCCATTTAGTGAATAAGGGAAAAGGTATGGATATTGTTTACCTAGACTTTAGTAAAGCCTTTAACACCCTTTCCCACAGCATTCTCCTGCAGAAACTGACCGCTCATGGCTTGAATGGGTGTATGCCTCTCTGGGTAAAAAAACTGGCTGGATGGCCAGGCCCGAACACTTGTGGTAAAATGGAGTTAAATCCAGTTTGTGGCTGGTCACAAACGATGTTCCCCAGGGCTCAGTACTGCGGCCAGTTCTGTTATTATCTTCATCAATGCTGTGGACAAGGGGATCGAGTGCATCCACAGTAAGTTTGCAGACAACACCAAGTTGGGAGGGCGTGTTGATCTGATTGAGGGTAGGAAGGCTCTCCAGAGGGATCTGGACAGGCTGGATCAATGGGCTGAGGCCAATGGTATGAGGTTCAACAAGGCCAAGTGCGACGTCCTGCACTTGCGTCACAACAATCCCATGCAACCCTACAGGCTTGGGAAAGAGTGTCTGGAAAGCTGCCTGGCAGAAAAAGACTTGGGGGTGTTAGCCAACAGCTGGCTGAATAGGAGCCAGCAATGTGCCCTGGTGGCCAAGAAGGCCAACAGCATCCTGGCCTGTATCAGGAATAGGGTGGCCAGCAGGACTAAGGAAGTGATTGTCCCTCTGTACTCAGCACTGGTCAGGCCACACCTCGAATAGTGTGTTCACTTTTGGGCCCCTCACTATGAGAAAGACATTGAGGTGCTGGAGCGTGTCCACAGAAGGGCAACAAAGCTGGTGAAGGGTCTAAAGCACAAGACATGAGGAGCGGCTGAGGGAAGTGGGGTTGTTTAGCCTGGAGGAAAGGAGGCTGAGGTGAGACCTTATCACTCGCTACAGCTACCTGAAAGGAGGTTGTAATGAAGTGGGGATCAGTCACTTTTCCCAAGTAACAAGTGATAGGATGAGAGGAAACTGTTCCAAGTTGCACCAGGGGAGCTTTAGATTGGATGTTAGGAAAAACTTCTTCACTGAAAGTGTTGTCAAGCACTGGACCAGGAAGTGGTTAAGCCACCATCCCTGGAGGTATTTAAAAGATATGTAGATGAGGTGCTTAGGGACATGTTTTAGTGGTGGACTTGGTAGTGTTAGATTTACAGTCAGACTCGACGATCTTAAAGGTCTTTTCCAACCTGAATGAAAATTATTCTAAGTGAAATGTAATGAGGAGTTGGCCAAGTAAAAAACTGAATGACTTGTGAAGTTATTAGTAATTTTTACAATAAATTTTTCATTCTAAGTGTATAATATTTTGAAATTGTCTTGATTAGATGTGCAAAACACTGCTGTATTCCATTTGTACTACCATTGTGTTTTACTATTGCATCATACAGTACACTTAATGACTTATTTTATCACTCTTATTGCAGAGGTTAATATCATCATATTTGGACTTTAACGTTCTTATGGATTTTTTGGCACATGATCTAAGAAAACTTGACTTCAGTTCTAGAATATATTGCTTTCTGTTCTAGGAATCCTTTCAACACTTTTTTTCTTTTCTTCTCCCTGACCCTGTTCTGTGGAAGACCAAATAATCAAGAACATGACAGCTGAGGGGGTTTATATTCCATGAGCTATGCTGATTTGGCAGCTAGTGAAGAAAATGCAGTCAAAGAGGACACGTCCTCTAGAGTCCAAGCAGAGCCAAGACATTCCTGAATCCTGTTCTGTCAGATGCTTCTACCTTGGGACAGCATTGTGCCTCTAGATAAAAGGGTACTGGTGAATCATTCTAATGAAAATGAAATTACCTTTTCCTTCTCTTTCCTCATAATTGATCCAATTACTGGGTTTAGAGTGTTGAAAAGAACTCTGAATGTTTAAGGCAGTCATAGACTAATTCTTAGGAAAATGTGCTTATCTGCAAAGAATTTGTATTGCTTCATCAGTTCAGGATGTTGGTATCAGCTCTTCTTCAGCTATTATGCCACAAAGGGGAAAAAAATCATATAACTATTCCTCCTTATGCAAAGTTTAAAGGACTGCTGAAATTCATCACCTTATTCCCATATCTTCTATGACAACAGAAGAATACTGAAATAAAAGATACGAAAGCAATATTTTTTAAAGGAAGGATAGTTTTG